>JABWTJ010000165.1:1119080-1223481 GCA_016801875.1 Solanum sitiens
TCTTTTATACCAAGGCATCATCAATAACAAGGTGAATTAGGGTTTCTTCAAGATTTGGATTCAAAGCTTCATTAAGCTTATTTTATCACAAACACATAATCACATTCATGAAAGCATAAGATTAAGCATATAGAAGGGTTTATAATACTACCAATACATATCATTCACTATTAAGAGTTTACTACAAATAGTATCAACCATAACCTACCTTCACCAAGGATCCTTTGAATCAAAGCAAGCAATCTCTCAAAGCTTTTGGTTTCCTCTTGCGTTGTCTCTCTTATAGATCGTTCTTCCTCTCTCTTCTTCTTGTTCTCTCCCTTTTCTTCTCAAAAAACCCTCTCTCTTTTCCCTAATTAGCAATAATTAGGTATAAAAGATGAGGAATAACCCATAAGTAACTCAAGGTCATCTCCTTTACCACCCCCAAGATTTGAGTTATTAACATTGACCCACGAAATTTATAATTATAGCAAGAATAGTCCAAAACTCCCCTTTAAAACTTACCCAGAAATTCGACCCAGACTGGGGATTACGCAACCTGTGATGGCCCGTCGTGCCTACGACTGTCCGTCCTGCAGGTTCGTCACAACCTTCAGAGACTCAATTTCCTTGATGAGTCTAAGACGGTCCGTCGTGCCTACGATGGTCCGTCCTGCACTTCCGTCACGACGGACAGAGAATTGCTCTCAGTACCCAATTCTCAAGAGTTGAAGTGTTTTGAAACGGAACCTCACAACGGTCCGTCATGTCTGTGACGGTCCGTCCTGCAGGTCCGTCACAGAGTTCAGAGAATTGCTCTCAGTACCCAATTCTCAAGAGTTGAAGTGTTTTGAAACGGAACCTCACAACGGTCCGTCATGTCTGTGACGGTCCGTCCTGCAGGTCTGTCACAGAGTTCAGAGAATTGCTTTCAGCACTCAAATATAAGAATTCCAAGTGTTTGGAACGAGACACCCTCGACGGTCCGTCGTGCCCATGACGGTCCGTCGTTGGATACGTCGTCTCAGACAGTTTTTCCAGAAATAAAATCTGCTGCTCAAAACGACTAAGCAGGTCGTTACAGTTTGGGACTTTACCTATACATTGCACAAGTGGGTCTTGAGAGGGGTTCTAGGGTGGGTTCTTGAGGTATACATGTTATGAATGCTATTATGATGTTTGTATCCCTTGTTATGAAAGAAGTTGGTATTACTTATTATGAATGATGTTTGTTTCACGTGTTATAAGGGTGTATGAAATAAATGATCATGCTTTTGAATTTTTTTATAGGTTTGCTTAGTAAATGTGGGGTTATGGGACTTGACATGTACATTGCATAAGTGAACTTTTGAAGGGGTTATCGGGATGGTTTTTTATGATGTGAACTATATGATGTATGATTAGGATATGTGTTATGATGGTGTTTCATGAACTATGACTAATGACTTCTAAAAGTATCTATAGTCTTAGTTAAATTCTTATTATGAAGTTTGTGAATGATGCATTCTTTAAATGAATTAGCTTTATGGTTGTCTTTCCTTCATATGGGCTGATGTTTATGATTTATATGTTCTTATACATGATGGTTACAAATGAGACAAATATGAGATATGCATGATGATTGGATCTCTTATGTGTTAGTATGAACTTAAGTTAAGTATGATCATAGTGGCCTAAAGGAGGTACTTTGTGTAGGTATGACTATGGACCCTACCTATTCATTGCACAAGTAGAAGCTTATGGTTACTCATATCAGTCTCTTACTATGATGTTGTGAACTTCATATTTTAATATGCATGTGTACTATGTATTTTACTAGATTATATGTGCACTAGACTATGTTAGGAGATTATGCATTGGTGATGTTGTTACCCTTGTACTTGATGGTCTCTATATGAGATATGTGTGATGAACTGCCCCCTTCAGTTGAAGCAATATAGGGCCAGTGTCTTGTTTCTCCATAACCTACAGCATTAATGAATATTCTGACCAATTTTAGACTGCCACACCACCATGTCATATGCTTATAAGGCAAACTTCCAAACGAGCAAGTTGGTGAACATCTTTTGCTAGTTCTTTTCTTTCTTCCTCAACATGTTCTACACTACCCAGATATAGTCTTCTAAGAGCATATGCAACAACATTAGCCTTATGAGGATGGCAAAACACATTCATATCATAGACTTCGAGGAACTCAAGATCTATTCCCTTGTGAAGATTCAACACTTTCTGGGTGCACACATACGAAAGGTTGTCATTGTTTGCGAACACCTCTACGTGAACACTATAAAAGTAATGTCTCAAGATCTTTAATGCAAATACTACTGCTGGAAGCTCAAGGTCATGATTCAGATAGTTCTTCTCATGCACTTTAAGTTGTCTAGAAACATATGTTATGAACTAACCTCAATGCATCAACACACAATCGAGGCCGTCTCTAGAGACATCACAATAGACCAGATAACTATGTGACCCGTATGGTAGAGTCAAAAAGTGAGTTGTAGACAACATAGTTTTCAGTCCTGAGAAAGTCTTCTCACAATCATCTAGCCACTCGAATAACAAGCAAAAACTAAGAAACTTCTTATATGTGTAGGAGAGGTTGGTCTAGGCCATTGTTTCACTACCTCTATTTTCTTAGGATCCTCTCGGATCCCTTCCCTTATGCCAAATGAAAGAAATAAATTGCAACCAAAATTACATTTCTAAACTAAGCAAAATAATTGTTGCTCTGTAAGAATTTGGAGGACAACCCTCAAATGAGTCTCATGTTCTTCCTCATTCCTAGAGTAAATGAGTATATAATCAATAAAAAATATAATAAACAAGTGCAAATATTGCGTGAACACCTTGTTCATAAAATCCATGAAAGATGCAAGAGCATGGGTTAGTCCAATGACATAACTACAAATTCATAACTGAAGGTTGTTTTCGAAATGTCACTATCTCTAACACAGAGCTGATGATAACTAAATCTGATGTCTATCTTTCAGAAATGACTAGCACCCATAAGTTTGTCGAAGAAGCCATCAATCCTAGGGATAGTATACTTATTATATATTGAGACTTATTTCAACTACTGATAGTCAATGCATATCCTGAGAGAACCATATTTTTTTTTCACGAAAACCAATGTTGCGCCCAATAGAGAAATACTAGGTCTAATGAAGCCCTTATCTAGAAGGTTTTTAAACTAATCTTTCAATTCCTTAAGTTTAGTTGGATCCATTATGTAAGGAGGATTAGAAAAAGGTTGGGTATCTCGAATTAAATCAATTCCAAAGTCGATTTCTCTTTTGGGAGGAACTCCGAAAAGATTTAATTTGGAAACACTTTAGGGAACTCATTTACTACTAGATCTGACTCAAGAGTTGGGATTCCAAGCTTGAATCCTTAATGCGAACTAGATGATAGAGATACCCCTTAGAGATCAAGTTCCTAAACTTATGATAAAAAATGAATTGACCCATATGCACTAAGCAACTACCCTTTCATTCAAGGATTGGCTCGTTTTGATATAAAAACAAAAAATCCTAGTTCTACTATTCACTAAGGAAGAAGAGGAATGTATCCAATCTATTCCTAGAATGACATCGAAGTTTATCATTTCTAACTCTACAATATCTACTTAGGTGACTTTCCGAGACACTGTTATAGGGCAATTTACGTATACCCTTCTAGCTTTAACTGAGTCACCAACTGTAGCAGAGACTGAGAAGGTTTTGAAGATATTTTCTGGACATATACCAAAGTTTACTACTATATATGGAGTTACAGAGGAAAAAGTAGCCCCTGTATCTAACAAAGTATAAATATCTAAATGAAAACTCGCAACATACCAGTAACCACATATGGAGAATCTTTTTTGATCCTGGCGAACCTGGAGAGCATACACCTATTTCAACACTTAACGACACATGTACCAGATGAAGAATCCTGCAGAGTCTGACGACATGTTGGTTCTTCTAAAGCTGTAGATGAAGCTTTAATATTATTACCTCGTTGTACCTATTTAAAAGAAGAGCAATCCTTCATTCTCTATCCAATCTAACAACACCAAAAAAATCCATGACAGACACATGCTCAGATGGATCTTACCACACTTTGGACAACATGGGTAGGTTCGGGTAACTCAAACACTCCCTCCTGATACCCTGCCTTTCTGATCCCGTTGATACCTGATGGATGGAACACTAGTTGATGAGGGTGTTAGGGCTAATTATTTTTGCTAAAACTTCGAGATATTTCAACCACCCATGTTTTGGTGAGAATACTCATAGTTTCTTATCCTATCCTCTTTGTTATCCTTATCTTGCTCCATAAGCTATCTCCCTCAACTTGCTGAGCATGGGTCAGGTGCCTAGAGATTTTCATATCTTCTAGTAATATGATATTTATGCACTCTATTCTCACATAGTTAGATACCCTAATTAGAAACTTATTCCTCTGTGACCTGGAATTGGCAACCATATGTGGAACATACCTAAAGAGCTGGGTAACCTTGATTCCATACTCTTGAACCTTCATAGAACCATGTCTCAAACTCATGAATTCCTATGCCTTAGCCTCGATCAACACTCATGGGAAGAACCTATCCGGAAAAGCCCCGGTAAAACACTCTCATGTCAGAAGAGCGACATCTTCACCCCTGTTTTCCTCCATTGCGTGAACCAAATGTGAGCCACGACTTTAAGTTGGTAGGACGATAAATTTACCATATAATTTCTAATCATTTGTATCACTCAAAAGATATTCTTGACCTCATCAACTAAATTCTAGGGATCTTCACCAACTTGCGACCCTAGAAATTCAGATGGGTTCATCCTAACAAAGGTACAAACCCTAGTGCCACTAGTCCACCACTAGAATATGCAGAAACTGGAACATGCTAATTGTTGTAGTTAGCTACATTGTTGTCAAACATTTGAATTCCGAAACTCTACATTTGAATCTTCATGATTTGGGACTTAGGAGTTGCGTTAGCAATACAAGCATTAGCATTCATTTGGTATGCTCTACAAGGAGGAATGATCTAAAGATATGTAACGTCATGTTAGAAAAAGGAGATCATACCCACACAGGATAAGAATATAAACTAAGTCAGTTTTTCCTAAACCACTTCGTATCCTACCCCTCATAGGTGTGGTGCGCTTCACACTCATGAAAGGGACTGTACTTAGTGCACCTTTACAAACATCCTAGGACTCTTGAACACAGTGCTCTAATACCAAGTTTCTCACGCATCGAGGCTGTTCCTTGACGTAACACGGGACATAAGATCATGAGTGACACAAACCTAACCCTACTCGCATATTAGAAGAAAACTTAATGATTTTCTTAAACATAAATCATACTATGCGGAAGCTTAAACATGACATAATTAAAGTGATGGGGATTACCCATTATATGTATGCATATAAAAAAATTGAGAGTTCAGTTTAAACTTAATGATCAAACTCAGATAAAATCTGAATCTAAACTATGTTTGAATATAACCCTTAAACTGACTAGAGATGTTGAAACATGCCCAGCTAACTCGAGAAAAACTGAACCAGAAATATTTAAAATAGCGATATAATATTTCAATCATCCTCAAAAAATGGGGACTCACCGCTTATACTTTAGAATTGTAGATTGGGAACTGATCTATGTGCGATATGAATGCTGAGGACCAAAACCTACATCACAAGAAAGTGCAGCGCATACTACGCATCAGTACTTGAAAAGTACTAAGTATGCAAGATAGGATAAAACGAAATAGTTATATACATAATTGAACAACACAATGAAATCAATGATATAATCTGAACATTAAAGAAAATTCTGAGATATGTTGAATAGTGAACTAACCTAATGCAATGACAAATTATATACATATTGAGATTGAATACTGAACAACAATTGATAACATAGTAAATGCACTAGAATCTCACTTTGGAGCTACTATTAACTGACATAGAACAACAGGAGCTATTTGTGGAGTCCGGTGTATCACCCCATAGAGAGGACCCAACATACCTTGTCAAGTGTACAAAGGCATGACTGGCATGAACACTAAATATGTTGCCCACCGAAGGAACTTATCCTACGAGAACACATAGTTCTCTGATTATAAAGGTAATTGACCATAGTCCACTCAGTGTTAAGCCTAATCCCAACTGATTATGTAAGTAATAAATTATAAAATAATTTTATGTAATACTGAATAGCTCAAACTACTCACATTGTAATTGAAAATTCACTATTAATGTACTTATGATGAGACATTCTTACTAAGGAATGTATATCTGAATAAACTAACAAAGCAAGTGTAATTTATGAACTAAACAAATCTACACAATTAAGGTTCAGAGTTTCATGCAAAGCCTTAAGCAACAATTCCTTAAAATCATGATATTGTGTTTTAGATTAGTCTCACAGCTAAATCACAAATTAAATTTGAAATTCTAGAAACCCTAGGTCTAACATCATATAGAGAATTAAACACCAGACTAAATTCTAAGGATCTAATGGATGAAAGGAATCCACTAGAGAAATACCATATACCTAGTGACGAAATTCATGGAGAAAACCTTTGATTTTGGGGATGGAACTAAAGAAAAGTTGCAATATTCTTGGAGAGGACTTGGTCGACTCTTTCTCCTTCTTTTTGTTCAATTTGGTGATTTTTTTGAAAATGAGTTGACTAGAGTAAGTTCTAATCATGTTACTAGGAAAACACTGACTAATACGACGTCGGTTAGGTCATGAATGACGTAGTTTAGGGGTCCAACACATAGGGAAAAGATCACACAACCCCTGACTTAAAAGTTTTGGGGCCAACCGAAAGGCCATCGACTGGCCTACGGTCCGTTCTGTGAACTATCGTTTGTCTTTCATAGAGATGGAATCTAGGGGTATGAACAACGGTCTGGACCACGGACTATGTTCCAACCTTCGTTTAGTAGGTCCTCGCATAGGTCAACCCTTAGAATAATTTTTTTTGAGTTTAGGGGAGGGCTACATGTTTCAAACAATAGTCCCCACCTATGGTTCGTGGGTCTCCCTTCTTTCCCTGTGTAATGCCCGTTGCTGGCATCTGGTATTTTAAATTTCTGCAAATCTACTATTTCTAGCATACGTGTGTTAGAAAAATGACTAGGCCAAAAGGTTATGAACAAAAAAAAAAAAATTACCCAAAGAATGGTCACAATCTAAGCTCATAAAAATGTTAATCCAAATCAAAACATACAACGAAACACAAAAGCCACAAACTAATCCACAAACACCTTGGGATCCAAACTATAGATTGTTCGAGATAAAAATCAACATTTTGGAGCTAACCGCGCTGATGTAATTTCGATCTGAGAATGTTTAACATGTTTGTTAACAGTAGTCACACCTATGCAAAAATTTAAGGATTAAGATATAATAATACAAAGTTAAAATTAAAGCCTCACTACCCAAACCAACCACATTACGAGACCAAAGAAAACATTTTAGAGAAAATGGAACTTATAGAATCGTCATTCAATATTAGACTTTCTAGATGTTTACTAATGTCAACTGTCATTTAGTTTAAAGGTTCCAAAAGGAAAAACATACCTCAAAGCACCCAAAAATAGTAAGATATGTGACACCCAATAAAATGCCACACAAGAGCTTTAACTAACCTATGTGAAGGGGGAAATAGTTAAAGTATGAAAAAATAAAGAAACAACATCGAGGTTCGTTAAATTTTATTGTTTTATCTTTGAATTTTAATCTGACAGAAAATGATTTACTTTGTCTTGAATTGCAAAAGCTTACCTTTTAAAAGTGTAGAAAGAAGTGAAATAGGAAATCAGAGAACCAAAAAATAACATAGGTTGTAGGTATGGAGATGAAGAAGATGAAAAGGATAACTACATCGGAATATCAATCCCTAGGATTGAGGAGAAGAAGGCCCAAGTTACATGAAGAAGGCCGTATGTATGTGAAGTAACCCCTAATTTTATGAAACACTATTTTTCTTTCGTCGAAGTGACTATTAATTTTATTTTAAAAAGCTCTTCCATTTGATGTTGTGTCCTTACTTTCTATATGTTTCTTTCATGAAAAAAATATTTTTTTGATTAAAAAAGTAGTTTTGCATGAAACAATGTTTTAATTCAAAAAATAGTTTTGCATGAAACAGTGCTTTTCTTTAAATAATGTTTTTCATGAAACAAACATAAGATTGTATTTCTCTTTATTTTATTTGATGTTCTTTTCTTACACTGTATGTGTTTCTTTTCAGTGTAATAGCTTGTTGAATATGGTAATGGGCTATGTGTTTTGCCTACCTACTAGTTTTGTTAGTAGGTGTTATGATGAACTGAGATTTTAGTCTGTGAAAATTGTTACACTTTTAACTTTGGGGGGGGGGGGGAGAAGATTTTATAGTGAAATAAGATAGTTAAAATAATAAAATAGACAATAAAGAAATAGAGATAAATAGATGGGTGAGAGTTTTTAGATAAGAAAAGAAATAATAATAATCCTAAAAGAAATTAATGAGAACTAATAATTTCTAATTATGGAGTGGTTTTAAGGGAAAGGAAGAATTTCATAAAAAGATTAAATACGGAAAAGAAGAGAAAATTCGTAGAGAAGCAAATATACGTATGAAAAAAGAATTTTGAAAGAGAGGAAAAAGACACAATAAAAAGAAAAGAGAGAACCCTATTTAAACTAGTTGACAAACAATAAAGGAGAGAAAAAAAGAACAATAAAATAATAATATTTCCTTTTAAAGGAAGTAGAGAAAAATAAAGAATAATAAAATAATATTTTTTTTCCTTGTAAAGGTAATAGAGAAAGAAAAATCACAAAAAAATTTGGTGTGTCAATTCTTTTCATAAATGTACCTTTTCGATTCAGCGCACACACAAAAAAATTATTATAGTCCAAACCCTAAATTTATTTTCTTCTCATCAGCCACACTTTTTCTCTACCTCTATCTTTTGCAATTTTAATGCTAATTTAGGTACTTTCGTCATCCATGGATGCGTTAAAAAATTTCCTTTTGCTTGAGAGAAACATAGTCTTGTTCCCTAATCCTTCTTAGATGTGCCTCTCTATAGTCCTTTCCCTAATCCTTCTTAGATGTGCCTCTCTAGTGATATGACTCTTTCATTTCATGCTCCAAGTCATATCAAATCTTCAAGTACAAAGAACATTTTACAGTCACAAGAATACCACTCTCTTAAGTAATCTACATATAATCTCACAATATATTTATTCCCTTTTTTGTCTATCTTGACATTATTTGAAGAACGAGTGTAGATTCGAGACCTATAATAATGAAAAATTCACTACACCGCAAGAGGTAAATCCTTATTCCACTTCATCTATTCTCTGTTCAACTACATTAATTTGTAAATCAATGCTTTAGTATAGCTCTTTATGTTGTTTGCGATTTTATTTTCATTTCTTTTATGGATCTTGGGTATCATGATGTATAATAAGTTATTATCTCTTTCAAAAAGAATCCAATAATAGAATTCATACATACTCATGACTTTAAATTAATCTTTGTACTTATGGTGAGTTAGTACGTGCACATCAAATAAATGCTCCTATTATTGTTGCTTTCCTGTTGCTTACTGTTAAGCTTTTTATTATTCTTATTCATGTTACCCATTAATTTATATACAAAAACCAGAGCGAAGAATTGCAATTTAAGACTCAATGTCACCGCATGATATAAAATATGCATATACATATTTATTTCTATCTTGACTCCTTTGAAACTCACTCAAACATAAATAAACGGAGGAAGGAGCACCACTTATTCCATTCACTATCTTGCTAACAACTTGTGTATCTCTTTATAAATCAAATTTGGGTACTAATATATTATTTATTTGTGTTACTGTTTTTGTATGGCAGTTTACATTTGATTGAAATAGTTATGATTAGTTCCCACGGGTAGCTTATAGTTCACTAAGTCCAATTCATGAAAAAGTTTTTACACAATATTTTTGTTCTTAATCATATCATATAATTTAAATCAGTAGTGTACATATATGCTATATGGAGTCTCCATTACTTAGAATCATTTTTGCATCTTTCGAGTAGAGCTCCATAGGATAGGTCTATAGTCTCGAACACTTTAAAACATTGAAGACTATATCTAGTCTGCTTGTTTTTATATATAGTAAAGATCAATATTTCCCCAATACATTGTCTGAACAATGGATGGACTTGGTTTGTGAATATTTTGTGTTTTAGCGGTCCTAATTGATGTATTAATGGGCTTGTCACTTTCCATGTTGGTGCTTTTTAGCAGATCACAAATATACTTTTGTTGATTGATCATAGTGCATGTTAATAACTTCTTAAACTTTAATCTTGAAAAGAATCTAAGCTCCCCATTATATTGGTAAATGTTTTGCAGAGTGAATCCAATGTTGATAAAAAGATAGTGTAATCGATATTTACTTGAACGACGAGTATATTCACCCCCCTTGATTTTAAGAATAGAGTGTTGTTAGGTTATCACATGGACAACTTCATCAGTAGACCTATATTATTAGAAGCTCATCACGGTTATCTTTGGCAAACTAAAAATGTTCATGTAAATGCTATGTTGTCCTTCTTGAATTTCCAGAATGTGTGCACATCTAAGCTATATGCAGTCCTACAAGAAATTAATGAGATTGGTATGCCATGAATTTTGTAAAGCGTAAGCTATTTTAAAATCATTGACCACATATGGGAGATTAATGACTCCTTTCAATACAACTTCTCCTTACAATGGAAATCTACTATGTATTGTTTAGTACTCTCCTCTCGAACTTTATTACGAAAAATCTAAATAGTACATGTATTGTCAGCATGAAGAGGAGTAGGATTTAATTGAGGAAACACTACAATGACCCTCTCGATAATTCATGTATTATTGGCATAGTTATTATTCTAGAACATTCTTATAGTGACCCAAGTAATTTATCACTTTCTAAGAATGATAATTTAGTAACCTAGTAGTTTATTTTGATTTATTTCGTGTTTCTCTATATTAAAACGTCCGAAACATAAACAAGTTGATGAAAAGTTCAAGAAGCCAACCTCAAAATTTAATGTTGACAGTTCTCTACGTTTTGGAATTTAAGTTTTTTGTAGGAACTTTGATACGGATCATGAGTCTCCGGGATAATTTTGAGCCCCCTTGTGGAATGCGGGTTGAAATGAAGTTTTGATGATGGATCTACTTTTTTCTAGATGAACTTAGTCGGAATTTCAATGGTTCCATTGAGTATGAAATACAAATTTTTGTGGGGTAGAATATTTCATCTCCGTGCACAAGTTTTCAAATGAATCTTGAGAACCCCGTTAGTTTTTTCCATTGATGCAACAAAATCTTGTGTTTGTGCCACCTTCAGCAAGGTGGCATGTGTGCCTTCGGAATCATTGAGGGTTGTTATTTACCATTGTTATCTCATGTCCCTTAGTTTGTAATCGAGATTAGTTGTCATGTGGAGTTGACCACCCTTTGTCATCTCTTTCGGGAGGTTTGACTTGTGTGATTGCGAAGGACATTTAAGGGGTGACCCCTTTTTAGGACCTCCTTCTGCTGCTATCGGTATGTGTATTTGTGACTTGAAATTTGAATAAAAGAGCATACTATGATTTATTTTTATTCTAGCATTTCCTTCAACAGTTCTTAGAGTTGTTTGTGTTCGATTTGGGCAATTTTGAGTTTAGTGTGTACGGGAAGGTTGCAACTATGCATTGGGATTACTAGGGAAAGCTTTTTTGCAGTAATTTTCTCCGAAGGGCCTTCTACCCCTTTTGGTTGTGCTTAAATGTTTAATTGTTGCATGTTGGTGTTTTGATATGTTTCGTGCCCTTAATTGTTTCGCATTTCGGGAACCAGTTTGGGGAGCTTAAATTGGTCTTCTGATGGAATCTATTATTAGATTAAAAAATTGGTCCCACATTGCTATGTTGAATCAAATTTTAGTCTTTCTCTAATCAATATATTTGGTGTCTAAACGACCTTGTTAATATTGTGATTCTATATATTATAGTGTGGTAACATTCAAAAGGGAGAAGCATTGGAATTGTGAAGTTGAAGAACATGTGATTTGCTTTGAGGTAGGTTATGGCTTCTTGACCTTAAAGATTGTGCTCGAGAATGTAAATAAATTTTGATCTGCGTGAATTTAGGTTTGGTAGCAAGTTTAACATGCTTTGTTAGTCAATATCAAGTTTTAAACTTTTGTCAGGTTTTTTGGGGTACTGACATGTTGTTCTTCTTGTTCGCGATTATTCCAATAATGTGGCATATTTGTACTTGATTATTTTGTTGGTTGAAGTCATGTTTGTCCTTAGTCTAGAAGAAACTAGTGCTTGCCTTGGTCTTGCATATTTTTGAGCATGTGCTTTCTGTATAAGACATAGCTCCTTGTAGGTTGATGTAGCAGAATTAGGTCAGAGATAATGATTCTTAGTTAGGTAGTAGCCCAGCTCAGATGACCTTCTATCCATACCTACTCTTTTCTACGACCCTAGTTATTCACGATTAGGCTATCTAACACGTTTGGACAATTTGGGATTGTAGTTTCAGAGTTTTTGTATTGATTATCTTGGAGTGGACATTATTCCAATAAGGTGTTGTGATGTTTATTTGATATGGTATTCTTTAGGAGCCTTATGGTTGAATATTCAAGGTCTGGTCACATTTCCTGATTGAATTGACATACGATTCTTCAGCAGCCATATGATTGCAGATTCAAGGTCAGGTTACGTTGCTCTTATATTAGTCCGAAATTTAGTATTTGGACATTTGATCTTCTGTCACAATCAATGATTGGAGATAAATATAGAGACTGAAGATTTGGCAGGTTAGATGAAAATCTAGTAATTAAATGCATAGTAGTATACAAACATTCAACCTAAAATTATTAATTGCTTCTTAGCTGTCTGAATGGTTTTATTATTTCTGTAAAACAAAATATTTCTTGATACTAGTAGCACCGAAAAGAAAGGACAAAAGCAAAACTCTGATAAAGCAAACTCATCAACCTAACTGTGACCCAAAAACTTTCAAGCAAATTAGCATTCTGAGTTTCCTAGTTTTGTACAATGTATGCTCTTTTTGCATGTCTGACGGATATTTTTTTGTTAAGTGAAATTAGTCCTTGATTCAGTTCACATTGTTTTTGTTCGTATATAGTCTAGAACGTTTTATGAATATTATGATACAATAATATTTTAAAGAAATTGTTTTGATTTTAATTTGTTAAAATATGATGACGTTGTTGTCTTTGTTGATAAAAATGAAGAAAGATTTGCTATCAAGTACTTTATTGGTAAGAATTGATGGAGTGGGTTTTGGAATGGGTTTTTCAATGCTCACAACCTTCTCAAAAGATATGCCCTAGACTTCTAGTTGAAAGCTTTGTGAATTTTAGGTAACACCTTGTATGTGCTTAAATCCTAGTCATTTGTTAAAGAAAGAGTTACATTTTTCATTTGATTTATCTGATATGCACCAATAGTGTAATTGAATTTCTTCGTTAACCTTTAGATGTAGTATTAAGAACGATGATATATTAAACAAGGTAGGATTTTTCCTCGTGGTGTACAAGATAAAAAATTGAGTTTGGGATGGTTCTGGTTGTTGGGTTTTATTTACCCTAATTTCTTACCAAAAACAAGTTTTCCTTTTAGAAAAAGGTTTTGGATTGACTTATCCTTTTTCTTGTATGAAAATATTTAGAACTCGATAAATAGAGGCATGTTTCCTTCTAACATAATTAACATTCATAATGTAGTCTTAAGTGCGTTAAGAGTTTCGGTTAGGGAGAGAATTTGTGGGTCACAAGTTTGATACGTTATCACTTGTATGAATCTCCCATGTATTCTAAGTGAATTGGTTGAGGTTGTTTATATCTATATTTTGTACTCTCATATTTATAGTGGATTGCTAATATTCTTTGTGGACGTAGGTCGACTGACCGAACCACCTTAAATCTCTCTGTCTTTTGGTGTATTTTTCGTTTGTCTTCTTACTCGTGGTATTTCAAGATTTTCTCTGCTAGCTTCCGCATTTACACCTGCTTAATTACGGTCCTAAAAACTGGTATCATAGTTAGATTCAATATTGGAGTCAGGTCCTAACAAGTGGTATCATAGTCATGGTTCAATGACAGAACCAAGTTAGAGATGGTTGTTCAGCTTGGCGGGTGTAGTTCAAGCTGCAACCTTTTTTTACAGTAATGAAGATTTTGTTGGAGAAATTGTTTATGAGAGGTTCTCTGTGTCGAGACGTTGATTTGATAGAGGCGATTATGGAGAGGATATGCAATTTATTGATGATTATATGAAGAAGGTGGACAAATTTATTTTGTCACAAATTCAGGCAAAAGGGGAGATTTGTTGGGTTTTCTTTGTCCTTTTTTTTTTTTTTACCATAAACAGGTTTTCCTTTTAGAAAACGTTTTGGATTGACTAATATTTTTTATTGTAGGAAAAGGTTTAGAACTCTATAAATAGAGCCCGTTCCTTCTAACTTAATCAGTATTCACAATGTAGTCTTAAGGGCTTTGAGAGTTTCGGTTAGGGGGAGAATTTGTGGGTAACAAGTTTGATACATTATAACCGTGTGAACCTCACATGTATTCTGAGTGAGTTGGTTGAGGTTGTTTCTCTCTGTATTTTGTACTTTCATATTTATATTGGATTGCTCATTTCCTTTGTAGACGTAGGTCGATTGACCGAATCACATTAAATCTATGTGTCTTTTGGTGTATTTCTCATTTGTTTTCTTACTTGTGGTCTTTCGAGCTTTGCTCTGCTAGCTTCCGCATTTATACCTGCTTATTTTTTGGTCTAACAAGTGGTATCAAAGTCAGATTCAATGATAGAGTCAGGTTCAATGGTTCGATTATCGATGATTGAACCATGTTAGAAAAAGGTGTTCATCTTGGCGGGTGTAGTTCTAGCCGCAACCTTTTCGACAGTAATGAAGATATTTGTTGGAGAAATTGTTTCAGAGAGGTTCTATGTGTCGAGACATAAATTTTGCAAAGGAGATTATGGAGAGGAGAAGCAAATTGTTGAAAATTAAGTGAAGAAGGTGGACAAATTTATTTTGTCAGAAATTATGGCCAAGGGGTAGATTTGTTGGGTTTATTTGCCTTGATTTCTTACCATAAACATTATTTTCTTTTGGGAAAAGGTTTTGGATTTACTAATCATTTTTCTTGTCAGAAAAGATTTAGAACACTATAAACAGAGGCATGTTCTTTCGAAATGAATTATCATTCACAATGTAGTCTTAAGGGTTTTGATAGTTTCGGTTAGGGGGAGAATTTGTGAGTCACAAGTTTGATACGTAATCACTTGTGTGAACCTCCCATATATTCTGGTTGAATTGGTTGAGGTTGTTTCTCTCTGTATTTTGTACTCTCATATTTATAGTGGATTGCTCATCACCTTTGTTGACGTAGGTCGATTAACTGAACCACGTTAAATCTCTGTGCCTTTTGGTGTATTTGTCGTTTGTCTTCTTACTTGTGGTCTTTCGAGGTTTACTCTGTTAGCTTCCATGTTTACACCTGCTTATTTTTTGTTCTAACACTGGCTTGTTAAGAGGAAAAATAATATGAATAGTACATACAACGACAAAGGAATCTACGCTTCTCCTCGTCACATACCAGAACAATCTCAATCTCGCTTCCCTCCTCCTGTCCACAATAGGGCCCACACCTACTGAATTAAATATATAATTGTTCCTTATAGTATCTCTCTATGTCATGCAACAATCATTTACACTAGTAGTGAATTTAACATTAATCAAATAAGGAAAACTCTATCTTTAACCAAATGACTTGGATTTAAGCACTTAGAATATATTGCCTTAAATTCACAGGCAATGGAGAAACCTTTTCAACCACCACACAAGACAATTTTATCAATTCGCTATCCGATGACAATTTCTTCTTCATGTTCATCCAAAAAACTAATAGTGTCATCATGTTTTAACAAATGATAATCGAAAAAGATTCTTTTAAAACTCTATTATATCAAAATATTGATATGAACATCTAAAATATATGGTACCAAAATATAATTTTGTTGATATTTATTGGCATGTAGTTGGGCTGATCAGTTTGCTTCAGCAAAGATCTGTTTCTATCCCTTGTTTTAGGTTTAGGTTAAATGAAGAATTGAACGCATTTTCACAGATATAATAAAACCAGTCAGACGAAAAAACAAAATTTCATATGAATATAATTTCTTTTAGATAAAATATCCTAATTCAATATGAAAACATTTGTTCGAAATATATAACTTAATGAAAGAAATGTGAATCATGAAAGCATTGGGAGAAATTATTCTAACTTATAGATTCAACAACTAATTACGCTAACAATTTTTAACAAAAAATAATTTTATTCTTTTTGTTTGTCATGTTCTATGTTATTCTTCTTCATTTGGACAATTATGGTGTTCACTATCTTTTCCTTTCATATTTTATCCTTCAATTTCTTGGTCATATTATTAAGAACATTCAATTTTATTTCAGTTTTGTTTAATTTAATTGTTTTACCATATTATTAAGAGCATTCATTTTTTATTTCGTTTTGTCTAGTTTATTTTTTACTTATATCATTGAAAGAACATATTTATTTCTCTATTTCCCTTCATTATATCACCATGGTAAGACTAGTATCTTCTAAGGGGAAATATGGAATATATGTTTTCCGTAATTCCATAATAAATTTTAAAGTAGTTTTCGCCAAACTAAGTAAAAACTTTTTTTCACTTGCATTATTCTGTGCGGTACGTATAAAAAACTCTTATTTGTTGTACATTGCTCATAATAAAAATCCCAATTTTTGAAAGTTTGCGAATAATGATTTCAGAGAATAATTTGTCTGGATTGAGATGAATAAATAAAAGACAAAACTCATGTGACATGTAATAAAATTGAATTGCTATACACTTGTAGGTGAACATCCCATACAAATAAATATTAAAATTTCTACTAGATAGAATAAGATAATGAAATATGTAACCACACAAAAAATAGCAGATACCGTTTCAAGGAAGCCTGCAACTAGGAAGTAATTAGACTACCAATGAGAACGTGTTTTTTATAAACATTTTTTACCATGGAGAAATATGCTAGGGCCTTGAAATGGATTTCAAGATTTCATCTTCCTTTTTAAACTCTTAGTTTTAGAGTTCATACTTGGTTTGCTTTCAAAAGCTTTTCATTTAAATTAAACATTACTTCTTTAGCTTTGGCTATCTCAACTTTATTTGATTCAAGAATATAATATTCATTTATTCACATGAAAAGTAAACGAGCTTACTAATCCTTGCGCACATAAATCTAACTCTCACGCAAAAAAACTCTATCTCTTTCAACAAATTGTCCCAAATTTCAAGATGATCTATAGGGGTCGAAATGTTGAAAGCTTTAATGCATCCAGAATTTACGTAATAATTCTAGTATCTAGGTTGACATGTAAGCCATCTAGTCTATGGTCATGCATAAATTAATTTGGGGTGCGACAAGATCAGTCTTTGGTCCAAAAGAGTGCAAGAACCTTTGAGTCCATGATTAGTCCATTAATAATATTGTTGAAACAAGAATATTCCTTAGGAAAATCTTTTATGTCCACTCTCTATAATGAAAATCTAATGCTTTCATAAACATCAGAATCCAAGATTCACATTAACGTGTCGTCCTCTTGTTTGTCATCTAGATGAATATCTAGTAAATTAGGCTCCAAGCATTTTACTCTTTTGTCATCTTGATGAATATATATAATAGGAGGCTCCAAGCCTTGAACTTGTCAATACATCTGAAAAATCCTTTTGTAAAACTATGTCACCCTCTTATGCTATTGATTTCAAATAACGATGTTGGATTAGAAGATTAACATAATACTCATTGTTCGTACTATCCACATCGATGCCTTTCTCGTTTTGACGGAGCTCCATTTCTCTCCTTGAACCCAATGACTTAACTTCACAAACAAATGCCAAGCCTTACACATCTTGATCGACTATCTCTGCATCCATATTCAGTATCTCCTTGCAGCTACTGTACAAGAACAGATCCGCGTCCCTAATGTCTTCCAATAATACACCTTTTTTGCCGATTGCAAGAAATTACGAGATAAAAAATATCTCTGATTTGTACATCATATGCTAAGGCCAACGCACTCATCCTACCTGAGAACCGGAAATACTCAAGGTACAACAGATTCAGTTATGATGTTGCAGCAAGCACAAATTGTAGGAGATATTACATATGAAAAAACATTTTACATAAAAAATGTTTTCCATCATACCAAACACTACTTTTGCTTTTTTGGTTAAAGGAAAATATTTTCCATGTAAAGCATTTTTCCATATTCAATATCTGCTACCCTTTGTGCTTTCTGCAGCATCGGAAGTGAATCTATTACACCTTAAGTAATTACGGTTCTTTTGTAGGATGAATGTGTTGTCCTTACCATATGATGTACAAATCAAAACTTTTTTTATTGCGTATATTTCATGAAATTGGCTAGAAAAGGTGTACCGTAGCTGCAATGAGATACTGAATATTGATGAAGAGATAGAGGATCAAGATGTGTTGGCTTGGAATTTGGTTATGAAGTTGAGTCATCGGGTTTGAGGAGAGAAATGGAGTTATTTCCTAACGGGAAAGATATTGTTGTGGACAGTAAGAACAGGAAGTATTAGGTTAATGTGCTTATCAAACATAGTTATGTTACATCAATAGTATAGCAGGTGGCTTATTTTTCAAAAGGCTTGTGACATGTAATAACTAGGTCAAGGGTTGGAGTCTTGTATTATATATTCATCCAGATGACAAAAGAGGACAAACACTTGAAGCCTAAATTACTAGATAATCATCTATGTGACAAACTAGAATAAGCCATGTTAATGTCAAACTTGGATTGCGGTACAGTAACAAATGAACGTGGAAAATATAGAGATAATGACACTGAAGTTTATCAAAGCATTAGATTTTCGGGAAAGAGAGTGTACTTAAAGGATGTCATCAAGGATTATTCTTGTTTCAACAATTAGTTTGATCATTTTATACTTGCAAGCTTTTCCTAGTGATTTGTTTCCTTTTCAAAGTGTGCATTCCTATAACTGTAAAAGAAGCATTATTTTAGATGTGTGCCCTGCATAACCAAAAGAGATAGGGTTTTGGAGTTTAAGAGTTGGACTGTGTTTTGACCAAAATATTTGTGATTTTCAAAAAAAGAAGATATATATCTCGTAAAGTTTTGACCAAAATCTTTGTGTACACAACAACTTCCAGGTCCTCCAGCTATGCTAAAATAATATTCTTTTAAAATCTTTCCTTCTTTCATTTGATGGTATCTCCTCCTTGAAGTTATTCCTCGAGTGAGGATTTTTTGTCGCTTTCTTCTCACATTCAATGAACTGATCATATCATACATCAACCTTCAACCTTGAATTACCCTTGTAGATAACAAACATCTATGATTCCAGATACACTCAAAATTACACCCTAAGATTATGCAAATATAGTAGTCCAAAAAAGGCTGAGGTAAAGTCCACAAATAATAGCATGAAAAGATGATAAAAATTAAAGGAATAATTGATAGTTTTATTTCTATTCTGTTATAGCTTAAAAGAATTTGTATAACTAACACTAGGAATCACAATATAACTAAGAGCTATAAACTTATAATATTAAAGCATAAATCTTGTGTCCCAACAATATGAGGCACAATTTGTCGAAGATAATATAGTAATCAAACAAGGTTGGGGTCGAACCCCACATATTCAAAGCAATTATTTTATAGTAACAACAACATCCAATGGGTGATGAGAACTCTTATTTGCTTTCATCATAAACCTAGTGCGAATATGCATATTCATGCATCTCATTTTTTTATTTTTTACAAAAACAATAGAATAGCATGTCTAAAAAGATACACTCGTGAAGTTATTATTCGGTATAAAAACACTCATTTATAACATAGTAGTGTTCAACAAATCTTATTGTAGTAGTAATTTGATTATGAAATTTCTCCGATTGATGATAAAAGAAGGCACAATGGACTAAGCTCTCTATTAACAGAGCACGTACCATTGTTGTAAAAATGGATATGTCATGTTCAGTATTTTAGGCTTTAAGTTTGTATATTTTATTTATCGGTTAGTGTAGGTCATATAAGCTTATTAGTTCTTATTTACTAGCAGTTTGGTTAGCACGATCTGTTTTGTTCGCGTTGTATTAAAACTTCATTAGAGGCTCCTTAATAAACAAACAATTCATTCTACTTATGTGCATTTATTTGTTATCAGCGCCAATATACTCTAACGAGTAGGCCATCCAAGATACTTTAAAAAAAACTTTGCTCACAAATGAGCCTTTCCATCTCCGTGCTTCATACCGATGCTGCTCCAATCCTCAAAACTCTAATTCTATTCAACCCTTCTTCACAGTTGTCCATTAAATTGTCTGGCAGCCACAATTCTACCATCTTGAAGGACCAGATTTCCATGTTGCTTCATGACCATGACCTCTACAATCATCTTGAAAGCAGAAAATTGTGCCCACCTAAAGTAGTCACTACTAATGTCCTTTAGACTACCAAACCTGAGTAAAATGATTGGTTTTGTAAGGATAAACAAATTTAATATTCTCACATGGTTTCTTTTGGTGCCACAATTGCATCCAATGTAGCTTCTGCGCTCACAACACTTTCTAAGCTAACAAATCGCAAACCCACATCTTCACCCTTCGTCACCATCTCAATCAAGTCAACAAATATCACAAATAAATTGATGAATATATGGGAGAGATTATCTCTCTATTAGATGAACTCGCCACAACAAGTTTACCCATCAATAATGAAGAATTAGTGGTTTAAATATTAAGTTGCCTTGGGCAAGAGTTCTGTGAGATCTCAGAGGCCATATGAGGAACTCTTTGATAAGCTTCATGATCATGAACTATTCATCTCACATTAGAATCTCAAGAAGAGTAAAACCCAAATCACTGAAGTTGTTGCTCAACGTGTGACCAATCCTCCATCTGTCCCATGCCAAGAACGTTTCCCATAAAAAATTAGTAACTGGTGTCCCCAAACTAGGTAGCCCACTCAAAGCAATACTTCAAAGCATCACATTGATAATTATCTGTGGCCCAAATTACCATACCAATCTTCACTAGTCTGTTGTAAACTTTGTGATAAATTTGGACATACGACAAGTGTTTTCCGCTTCCGGTCCCATAACTTCTTTGAACCAAAAGCAAATTTTGTTGCACAAACAACGCCAAATAACCCTGTATTCTCGATTCAGGTGTGTCTCACCATATAACCTATAATACAACCGCTCTTCGCAATATTCAGGACTCCAAAGGGATCGTGGAAGTGATAACGGGTAAAGATATTGTGAATTCAATTACTCAAACGAGTACAACTCATTCAAATGCTTCAAATACTGCTTCCAAACTCTTTAATATTTTGTGTTCTCCCACTATCAAACACAAACTTGTTTCTGTGCATCAGGTTTTCAAAGATATTCTAACCTAAATAAAGTAAAATTCTTTTTAAATTTCTTGTAAAGGATCTGACTATAGGAATCCCTCAACCGTGCAGCCCGAGTAAATCAGGAGTCTATGAATGGCCATCACTATCCCGACCAAACATAAACTTCACCATTTCCAGACCTTCCCTACATCTGTTGCATCGAAGATTAGGCCACCTCCATTCTCGAGTTATGTATTCAATTTTACATAATACATATCTTTTCGTATTATTTTAAGGACAAGTTCAGTTTTTGTAATTCTTATTGTTGCAATAAAGCACACATATTTCCATTTTTCCTACACTATGTCCAACAACTTCTCATTAGAAATAATTTATAGTGATCATTTGGGCCCATCCCCTATTCTCTCTATTCATAAAAAGCGATACTATTTTCTTTTTGTTTTTTAGTTCACTAGATACATTAAGTTGTACAAAATTGAAAAAAAGCATGAGGTTCAAAAAATTTCAAAGCTAAGTCACGTAAGTTTATTAGTTCCTTTTTTCTAGGAGTTAGGTTAACACGATCGATTTTGTTAACGCTGTATAAAAACTTCATTTGAGGCTCATTAATAAACATACAATTTCATTCTGCTTTGTGCCTTTATATCTATGAGTGGATTATGGGAAACAACCTTGAAAGTGTCAATTTTACACAATTTTTACCTTTCTAGTAGAGGCTATGGAGTTTATGATAGTTCAGTTTTGTTTTCAATAAAAATAAGTATAATTTAAAAATTAAATTGTTAAATAATATATACTAGTGAAGATTTCCATTGTCTTGGTATCATTCATTAGGATCATTAACTAGGGAATAAATACAAAAGAATGCTTACTAATGGTATAGAAAATATTAGTAAAAATAATTTTTTAGATCGAATTCCACAAATAATAGGATGAAAATGATATAAATTAGAGAATTACAAGAGAGATGGCTTGACTTCCATTCCATAAGAGTTAAAAATATTTTTGATAACTAAATTTTAATGACACTTTCCGATCGTTATGGGTAGTGATATTAGTCATTATAAATTCACTCGTTTCCTGAGTTATTGTGACCATCTTATGTTGTTATTATTGACTATGTTGGCATATTGTTGGGCTTGAGGCCTTGGTTGAGGACCAACTAGATTTAAGGTAAGCCTTCTATGCTCCGGAAGCTAGGTAGTATTGGTAAGGTACATCTAGATGTTTTTTTGCTATTGTATGAATGTTGGTGATGACATGCATTCAATCAACACTAAGTTTCACGTGTTTTATTGTACGATTCCATTAAACACATTGATTTTCACTACTTTTTTTTATAAAAGGTCCATTTTTACATTTACTATTCAAAAAGTTGTATTGTGCGAGTCATACTACCCTTAAAACTTTGATAAATAAATTTTTGAGATGGCAGAGGTACTAAGGATGTAATTAGTTTTTACTAGATCGGTCAGGAGTATCGCGGACCCTTTTTCTAGTGAATTAGTTTCTTAAATCACTGCCACCACGACGGAGCGGATCCCATACTATGACTGATATGTTATGGAAGTCTTGAATCTGGACCAGACCGCATATACGAACTTTCTGAGTCCTATGGTCCCACAACACATGAAGAGTGTTATCCACGTGGGTTCTACCTAGCATTTTAGTAAATAGGGTTATCCACGTGGGTTGTACCTAGTTGAGATAATTCAATGAATTTGGCTACGACTTTGTACTTTTGGGCATCATTTCTTTTATTGAATAACAATAATATGCCAGTCTTATTGGCGGTCGGTTAGGATATGTTTGTTGTTTTATACATCAATGTCTTATGGGCTAGAAATTCGTACATGTGATTGGGATTATTAGATATAAAATAACTTTCTACCCCTTGCAGCAATCATATAACAATTATAATTAATAAATATAACTTTGTGAACGATCTAAAACTCTAATCCAAGTATATTTGGCTGATAAGGTATTTCTTCAAGATCATGCAACACCATAAAAAAAAATTAAAGTGGGACACTAATAAATGTCACAGAGTTGGACGCGTAATGACTGGAAACACTTATTTTTCCTACCAAACTTCTTTTGTTTAAAGAAGATTTAGATTTCATCCTACAATTCCAGATAGTTTTGAAAAAAAAAAGACACAGTTAACATAAGAAGTATATAACAAATTATCATCTAATACACGAATCAATGTATACTTCTAAAGAAATTCAAAATATTCAACATTACATTTTAAAAAAACCATTGTTATTTTAGCACTATCTTTCTTCTAAACAAAGTTTGTAGTATACAACATATATAGATAATAACACAATAAAAAAATATAATGGGTGTGTTTGGTTGGGTTAATTGTTTTGAAAAATATTATCCAAATAAACTCATTTTTCTCAAATTTCGAAAACAACTTCCCTTCGAAATTTAAACTAAATGTTTTCCAAAACTCTCTTCATTATTTTTTTCCCTACACTAAAACCATCACTCCCCCCCCCCCCCCCCCACGCCTCCAAAAATAAATAAATTAAACCTTGTTTTTACAAAATATTTTTAACTTCAATTTATTATTTTAACCAACCCTTACCCCTACCCCTACCGCCAGACCCCTATAACCCCCTCCCAAAAATTTAAAAAATATTTGTACGAGATATTTCCAATTTAATTTTTTATATATTTTTTACACCTAACGCCTGCCCACCCCCCCACCCCCCACAAAAAAAATATAATTTTGTTTTTTAAAATCATTTTGAACATCAAAATATATTTTTTACCCCTACACTCAACACCCCACCCCTCCCAAAAAAAAATTAGTTTGTTATTAAAAAAATATTTAAAACTTCAAAATTCAACCCCCCGCCCCCCCCCCCTCCCAAAAAAAAAATAAATTAAGTTTGTCTTTAAAAAATACTTTCAACATTTCAAAAATTATTTTCTTCTATAGTAAAAAAAAGATATTTTCTCATAAACATTTTTCATTCATATATTAAGCACTAAATTTTTTTTTCTACTCACCAACAAAACATGAAAAAATAAGTCAAAAACTCACTTGTTTCCATGACTAGGATGATTTTTGTGGCGATCTTTCTCTAATTTGTTAGGTTTAGTTGATTTAAATATAGGATGGTTTCTCTTAATAGGTGATTTGTGGTTTTCAACATCGGGGGTGTTTGGTATGAAGGATAATGTAGCTCGATTTCATTTCATATGCTCAAGTGAATGAAAGAGTATGGGGGGATAATTTGAATCTCACGCCTGACAAAAAGGCAATAACTCGAATTTTTAAATAACTTTATGAATCATCGTGTTACATTACTTATTCTATCTTGTGATTTATCCCAAACAACACAATCCACATTAGCAGAGAGTTGTTTAAATGTTCTGACCCAAAAACTCAGGTCATGATAGCAGCTTCGCTTACCCATTTTATTAGCTAGACATCCATACATGTGCCTGGGAGTTTTAGATATAAAATAACTTTTTATGCCTTGCATCGATCATATCAATATTTTAATTAATAAATATAACTCTGTGAACGATTAGAAACTTCAATCCAAGTATATATTGGCCGATAAGATATTTCTTCGGGAGCATGCAACACAAAAATAAAGGAAATTAAAGTGGGACACTAATAAATGTAACATAGTTAGATGCATAATTGCTTGAATCACTTATATTTATTTCCAAACTACTTGTCTTCTAAGAAGATTTAGTTATCATCCTACATTAATTCAAGATACTTTCGAAGAAAAAAACATACTTAGCATAAGAAGTATATAACAAATTATCATGCAATACACGAATCAATATATTCTTCTATAGTCATTTCAAAAACCCATTGTTACTATAGTACTACCTTTCCATTAAACAAAGCTTGTAGTATGCAACATATATAGATAATAATAAAATTAAAAGCATTGATCGCATATGTCTAAAACCATAACTCACCAGGGAAGAGTAACCATTCTACATTTAAATAAACTAAACCCAACAAATTAGAGAAAGATCGGCACAAAAATCATCCTAATCATGGAAAAGGATAACATGATTATACCAACTCCAAACTTGACATTGTAGCTCGATTTCATGTCATAGACTCAAGCGAATGAAAGAGTATGGGGGGATAATTTTAAAATCATGCCTAAAAAAAGGAAATAACTCGTATTTTCAATAAATTTATGAAGCATCACGTTAATTATTCTATCTTTTGATTGATCCAAAAGAACACCCATCTACATTAGCATAGAGTTGTTTAATTGTCCCGACCCAAAAACACAGGTCATGATGGCACCTATTATGTCCCATTAGTAAGTAAGCCGAACTCATTCTCTAGAACTGGAAGTAATGGGCTATTGCAGGAAAGGAAAAAATTGCAGAATATAAAAACTAATAGAACAAAAGAAAGATGGAGAATAAACCAATACAGAAAACGAACCCATGACCCGGATAAGACGGTATTTAAGCAACTATTAAAAACACGACTACAATTACAGTAATTAAACAATAATATAGAGTTATTTCCAGAGGTAAGATAATGAATTGTCCTAGGGCCCCAAGGCAGAGGGAGAGAGAGACAACTCTAAACTCAGGAGCTCACCCAAGTCCCCGAATTCAAGAGTTGCTCTGCATTAGATCAGAATCAGCAGTGAGAACTCGTACTATGACCTCTAGGATACTAAAGTGTACCATGAGTACAAACAATGGCCCCTCAGTAGGCATAGGTTGATTGAGGTCCAAAAATAAAGTAATCATAAACAACATGTAAGGAAGGAGCATATATCATACATAACAAGAGGAAACACAAGAATATAATAATAAGAAACAACTAACACAAGGAATATATAGTAAAGGAAAATAGATGAACGAATTTAGGGATGAACCTGAATGCGCTAGCCCTTTAACAAATTAAGGAAAAGGAACAACTGTGGGACATAGTTATCCATACACATTACATTCTAAATCCTCAAAGAAAGCGTGACCAAGTACCTCATTGGTTTGCATATGGTGTGGGAAAGCATTCAACATTTGTTTGAAATGCGCCCATGTTTGGTACATGTCTTCCCCTTGATTTTGAGCAATGTTTATTATCTCACCCCTCAGCTTAGCATTTTTCATGGATGGAATAAATCAACTGAAGAATTTCTTTGCTAGATTATCCCAAATAGTGATGGAGTTTGGTTGTTTAGAATCTAACTAATGCCATGCAGTTCCTAACAATGAGTATGTGAATAAGGTAAGCCTCACATAGTCTGATGAGACTCAAATTAGGATGTATGTAGTGGTAATTTTTATTTAAGTCCTAAGGTAGTTCAGAGGAGTCCTTTTAGGGAGACTAGTGAACTGTCCATTAGAATAGAGAATTTGTACCATACTCTGCTTTAGTTCAAATCTACCCCCAGGTGGAGATTTCCTATACTAGATTCTAAATTGGGTTTGAGTGGGACTTTTACATTACGTACAACCTTGCCGGGATGATCGGAAAACATGGGGTTCTTCTTGGTTATTCAAGTTCCCTCTATCATTCGGGTTCCTTTGGTTGTCCAGGTTTTTTGGGTTATTCAAGTTTCCTAGATTATCCACATCAACGTTTCCCGCAAGAACTAACCCTAATTCTCCATGTAGTCGCAAGTTATCTATTTTCCTGCACTGGCTTAAGACTCGTTCAGGTCGTTGTACGGATCGACAAGATCTCCTTTCAGAGCAAGACATATAGAACAAGTGCCTGCAGTAAACAAGCTAAGATCAAGTGATTAATAACTGAATATTCTAATTGTAGACATAAGAAGATTGAATATAAATAAATATTTTAGAAACGAGTTATCATTTCCAAGAGACTTATGATAAATTTTTATTCACTTAATTCTAAAACTGAATGAAAAAAGTAACCTTCTCAAGAGTTGACGATTTGTTATTTATCTTACTAATAATTATACACTAAATGAAAGTAACTAATTGTGAATGACTTTGATAAAATATTTCAAGCAAGTTTTAAAGCAACCCCAGGCTGCAGCATATAATAAATATCATGCATCATATTATTGACTTAGAACTACTTTCAATTGTTAGGTTACAAATTTATTGTGTTGATGGTATGATCCGAGTTATACGCCTCTGTATTATCTAGTCTATCTAACCTTTCCTCTCCCAATTTAAGATTAGACAATACATTTATCTATGGTGTGCAAGCATAAAATACTAAACCAAGAATATAGAAGTAACTTGTATTGAAAATCGAAAAGTAATCAAAAAAACCTCAAATACTCAACATTCAATATGTATGTACAGCCCCAGAATTAGGGTGTTTAGCTACTCATGCTATTACAAAACCAAAACATAGGATTGTTCATGCGATTCCGCAAAATAGAAGAGTTAAAGAAATAAAACCTATAAACCTTGAATGTTTTCTCTTGCACACTAAACAAAACGTCCAACCCTAATAATGAGCCGAAGAGGTCTATTTATAAGTTCAGGAAAACAGGAGACAAAATGTAACTTAGCTAGAAATCCTTTTTAACAAAACTTTAACTTGAAACTCAACACAGTGGTGGCGTGGCGTGCCTCCAATTGCGCCAAGAACATTCTCTGGTTGTTTTAATGTTGGCGCGCCTCGCCCAACATAGCCATTGAAAAAGCGCCTCTGAACGTCAGGCCTTGGCACGTTGCGCCCAACTGTCCGCCTCTATCTGTTGGGCCTTTGCGCCTCGCTCCCATCAGTGCGTCTCGCCCTAGGGCCTCCATCCTTATCCAATTTCAGCAATCCTTTGCAACTCTTTTCATTTTTCAACTCCATTCTTCTTGAGAGTTCCTGGAAACCTCTAATCACCTGTTTTCGTGCACAATCATCGCAAGTACAACAAAATCAATCTAATAAACTAAAGATAATTCTTAAATTCAAGCACTTAATGGGCAAATATTGACCACTTAGGCATATAAACATCCCTAAGATCAAACACTTTTATACTCCCTTCAATTCTCCTCATTTCACTTTTTTGTCTTCTTGAACTCTCAACCAAAACCCTAGGCATATTTTAGGATAAAAAATAGATCCTAATCATATTAGACCCCTAAAAACTTACTAAAAAAATTAAATTTGAATAGGTAAGGAATATACCAAAATACCCCAACTATATTCAGGTAAGTATTTTTAATTGGATAGCTTGACTTCAAAAGGGCATATATCATTTATCTGAAGTCGAAACTTACCAAACTCGGTGGAGTTGGAAATAATATATAAAGACATCTAATTTAATACCTTTTAGCCACTTTAATGTATCCTGTACTAAGATTTATGGTCGTCGAAGTTGACCCAAAACTTAAATGAACTTAGGAATGACTTGAATGATTCACTCTTTAGTTTTCTTGGTTCTCAAGGTGCTACATTTAGTAACCTTAACACTCAAGAATTTTTAAATTCATTGTTACAATTATACTTACAGTGAAGAATGGTTCAAGTCTTAGTTTAAAAATTTTCTGGACTGTTAAAATATCTCTCCCTTGGGATCATTCATCCTCGAATAACGACTGGATTGGGTATGGAACTAGGCTACTCTTATCATATCTACCATACCAACTTGAATTTGATTGCATTACTACTTGGAACAAACTAATGGCTCGCATTTAGCTATTTCTCATTGAAAATCTCATCTTCTTCTTCCTTCTTATTAATAACCTTAGACGGATAAACTACACAATCATTAGCAAGATAAAATCATTAACCTTCTCTTTCTAACACCACTCCATTAATAAAAGGACCTATAAAAATATATCCCCCAAGCTCTTTGGAACTCATATCTATCTTAATTTCAAACACTTGAGTTCATTTCTCATCTTGTTATCTCCCCCTTTGCCTAAAGCTGACACTTGAAAGCTATAGACCTATTCCATCATCTCTAGCATATCAATACCTCTTTCTAAGGTGTTATCTAATACCTCTTTCTAAGGTGTTTCTCTTAATATTTTTTTAATACATACCCTCTTGGTACACCTCTTGACACACTTATTACTCTTGTGAATTAGTCACGCTTAAGTGACCATATATAAACTTTTGGGTATCTCACTTATACTGCTTACATCCATTGAAGGAAATATCTCAATTTATCACCTACATGTGAGGTCTTCAACATCAAATCTAAAGACTAACATCATCACCCTCATTTTCCCTTTCTTTTGGATATGACACTCACCTTAAATTCAAGCTTAATGTTTATTACTAAACCCGAATATTAACAGGATTTCTCACCTACTATACTATACCTCATTACAATATATGTTCTATAACCTTTTGAACATCACGAACCTCTCAAACAAATCACAAGTGTCGCTTATATCTATCACTTTATGAATACTCTATGCTTCCATTCAACACATATACTTAGCCTCCTCTAACACGATGACACATCGACATCAACTATATTCGTGTGAACAATGACTTTAACTTATCTTGACTAGTAACTATTTCTCTTTCTTATATCAAGAACTCTCTAGAACATTATTTCCATTTTTCTACTCAAAAAGGAACTCATTACTTATAACTGATTGGGCACACTATTGCAATAACATAATTTACCCCATCACTATACCTTTTCTTCGATTATTGTACATCTACATATATTCTTCTAACTCATGCCCATCTCAGTGCTACATCTCATGAACTCGTAACTCATGTTACCCTTTTCGAGCAAACATACTACCCAAGCTCTAATCATACTTTCTCATAAGGATCTTAGCTCAAACAATGCTTAAGGAAAAAAGTACAACTCACTTTTTTCTCAAACGCACGATTCCTAACATTATGGGTGCTTTCCTCTAATATTGAATGCTTAACTCGGTCACATGATTCTATTAAGCCCATTTGTAGTCTCATGACTTCCTCAAGATTTGTGCTTAGAGAAGATTACCTACAAATGGACTAAAATTTTTGTTCAACCACCTCTAGTACAAGGGGTGGTTGAATGATTATAAGAATCACATGAGTACGAATAAATATCTATAACATATCTCTATTGCACGATTAAGAGTATGGAAGAAGGGAAACCTTTCTTAGATATTTGTAGTCTCTTGTTTATAAAAGTGGGGCCCTCATAACCATAAACTAGAACTTACTGACACAACTTTTAATCAACCTAAGAAACTTTAAATTTGTGCTATGATACCAAGTTTGTCACGACCTGAGTGAACACCCTGGTCGTGGCGACACTCGAGAACTATTTTTTGTCCCCAAGCGAACCTTCATTTTGGCTGACTACAAGAGGAAAAACTTACTCAAGCATACGAAGCTTAAAAATGAATAAAATTTATGAAACCCAAATACAAAACTTTAACTCAAATGATTTACTCTAAATATAAATAAAATATTTAACTAACCAACAGTAGGAAATTTAAGGGTTTAAAGAATTTAATAAGATAATGAAACAAACTTCTCAAAGTCTACTTTCTATCTATAAAGCCTCTAACTGAAATGGATTGAATTCGGGGCAAAATCCACGACATCCTAAAAATTTATATATATAAAGGTACAAGTCGATCGCTGTGGAAGAAGAAGGCTCACTATAACTAACCCGAACTGCTTGTGGTATCAACTAAGCACCTCTTTTTGATCATGAGTACATGTATCTTCATTGTGAACGATGCAGGTAAAATGGCTCACTACAAGGAATGTACGAGCATGTAAGAGGAATTCTAAAGAATAAACATAAGCTCAAACATGATAAAAAGGAAATATGCTTACCTCCTCCTAAATCACTCAATTAAACTAAACTCAAGAATAAGATACTCAACTTAAGAATATCATACTCAACTCAAAGGTATTATACTCAACTCAAAGGTACGATACCGAACTCAATGGTATGAGACTGAACTCAAAGGTATACTCAAGGATACTAAAAACTACTTAAAGTTACTCTACTCAGAAGTACTCAAAGATAAGATACCTAAATCTGTAATAAGGTTCTAAATTCACTAAAACACAGCTCAACTGAAGATACTCAACTCTGGATACTCAAGTCAAAATAAAGCAACTAAAAAAGATAGAGTATGTGGAAAAATTTAAAACAGTATAAGCAACTCAATTTATTGAGGGATACAATAACAACTCAATTTGTATATAGTAAAATAAAATACAACTCGGTGGGAGTTTATCTAACCCACAACCATCAATTATGTGATGATACAATGTCTCGCCCACGTTTCAAGAACTGTCCTATATCTTGTCGGTATTTAGAACATCTCAACTAAGTGGATCCACTAGTCTATTCTAAAAGCTTCTTGGAATTATCTCAAAAGTTTGACCATTTATACCCACGTTAGTTACATGATTAATAGATACTTGAGTTATCTGAACTCTTCCCCATATCATATCTCAATATTATTCAAACAAATGTACTCAACTCATATGTTTGAAAGCATAACTCTTTTATGGTTTGAGATTATTACTAAAAAAACTAGCTTAAAAGCTCCCTCGGAAATCGGTGTTTCCTTTCTTGTTTAAATGTAAAATCAAGAACTTTACTCTTACTCTTACTCAATTCAATTCTCAAGTCATAAACAAAAATTTAAAATAATGTAAAAGACTTCTCAAAATAAAGTTAATGACGTATTATGTATATGAACGACATAATTCAAGCTTTTCAATAACCATATCAAGAACTCAATACTCAACAACTCAAAACTCAAGAACTTCAACAATAATACTCTCTTCAAGAATGCTTGACTCAGAGGTTTCATACATAATTATGGGCATGGATGAGTCAACTCAAGGATTCAAATATACTCTCGAAAAGGTTGGGAACTCAATACTCAAGACTTAGAACTTGAAGATACTCCTCCTCTCAATTATACTCAATTTATGGAGACCATGCATAATTTATGGGCATGAATGACTCAACAAAAGGGTCAACATAACAATATGGAACTCAAGTATATGACTCTTCTCATTCTAATACGTACTTCCTCAAAACATACCTGAAATCGATAGTTGATCTCAAAGGATTTAAAATTAAACTCAAATACTTTCTTGGACGCTACTCTCGACCCTCTCTTAAATGTACATTATTAATTCAAGAGTTATGGTTCATGATATGAAGGATCTATTGTGATAGGGTAGACTCATGATATATTGTTCTCACTTACTTGAGTCTTGAAACAAGTTTTTAGAAGTTGTAGAAGACTCCACAAAAATACTCAAAGGCACTTTCTCAAATGTTTGAAACAACTCTCAAGACTTACCTTCTAAATCTACCTTGAATTTTTATTATGGATTCAAGTATTATGATTCATGTTATGAATGATTTCTACGTGTTTAGAAGTAGATTAGAGTGTTCATAACAAAAAGGGAATGAATGTACACTTTAAAGAAACTCAAATGGAGTAACAGACTTCAAAATGGACGAGGAAGTGACCCTGTCGCACTTGGTGGTCTGGGGAGCCATCTCGTAACCTACAGAACATAATTTTGGACGCATTGGCTTGCTCGTATGTTCATGCCCCAACCCCAGAAAATCCGATGAATTTCTTATCTCATTTTCTCATCCTAACTTGTCTACAATCGAACTGTTTCTTCCCCAATCACTTGGATTAGATTACTCAACATAATTACACTATAATATACTCAATACATCCCTCAAAACAATCACTTTACTCTAAAAAAACTCTTCAAAACCCCAACAAAATAACATTTAGAATGAACTTCAAGAACATTTGTCAAGAACTCTAATCTTTCAACTTCAAGAATGAAATTTGCATTGAAAATAACATGATTGGCATGTAGCTGAACGAACTCAACAATATGGAACCTTGCATACCTCTTACGGATTAATCTCATGGTTAATATTAAAACTCAAAAATCTCGACGAACGATTTGATGCTGCCCTTTTTTCTCCTCTTTTCTCTTCTTTTCTCTTTTTGAACTCTCAAATAAATTCCTAGGTGTATATTAGGATTATGAAATTGAACCTAATCATATTAGACCCCTAAAACCTTACTAAAAACTAATTCAATCTGATAGGATAAGGAAATGACAAATATATCCCTCACTATTTTCTGGTAACTATCCTTAAATCGAAAACTTGACTTCAAAAGGGCATATATCACTTATTCAAAGTCAAAACTTAGAAAACTTTGTGATGAGGGAAAGATAATTAAAAAAAATCGTTTAATACGTTGGAGCCTACCAAATGATTCGGTAATGAGATTTATGGTCATTTGAAGATGACCTAAAACATAAAAGAACTTAGGATGACTTGAATGATTTTCTATTTTGTTCTTCTTGGATCTCAAGGTGCTAAATCTAGTAACCTTAAAACTCAAAACTTTTTAAATCCCATGGTACAATCCTAGTCACAACGAATGATAGTTTCTATCTTAGTTCAAAAATATGTGGGTGTGTTACACCATCCTAGGGAGATAGTATTCATCCAAGGATCCAATTCTAAACAAAGGATAGGGACTTTGTTAAAATTACAGTTATAACAAGATTAAAAATCACAAAGCCTTAAAACCAACATGGTTACCTCAACAACAAAGGGGACCTAATTAAAGAAGTACTCCTAAGAAGAAGTTATAAGGGGGTGTTTGGTTTGAAAATAAGTTATGATGAGATAAATTATATTGATACTGTTTATCATGGGATTCGGTACCCTAAAATTATTCCTTATTTATTGTTTGGTTTGTTGTTGTTTCTCCCTAATATACACGCAGGTTTACGTGGTCACGCAAGTAATATAGATTCTTTTTAGAAACGATTTATCGTTCCCAAGGGACTTATGATCAATTTATGTTCAAACTTAATTCTACAACATTGAAAGATTTAACGATGGTGGTTCAAGCAAGAAAAATACAATTCCAAGGTTGTAGTGCATGTTGAATCTCATGCATCATAGTATTAGCTTAGAACTAATGTTGGTTGTCAAGTTACTGCTTTATAGGGTTAATAATATTAGTCTGGCTAAACACCTCTCGTCGCCTACCCCAATTACCTACATAACTACATCGCTGAGCAGTGATAAGTAAGCCAATTGGTGAGCATTTATTTTTCATCCTATTTTGTAACCAAGCAAGTTGTTCATTGGGGCGTCACTCCTGAACACAAATCACCCCAATCTAATGGGTCGGTCGATCTCTCTATATTCTCTTCTCTTTCTAATCCCACCTATCTAGATTTTAAGATTCGACACTAAGTTTTTCTTATGGTGATCAAGCATAAAATAGTAAAAAAAGAATATAGAAGTAAATTGTGTTGACAACCATGAATTAACTCAAAAGCAAATAATATTCATCATTCAATTCATAGTTGCAGCCCCAAAACTAGGACGCTTAGCTACTCATACTATTCAAAAACCACAAAAGACGATTGTTCATGTGATTTCCAAAAAATAAACGAGTTAGAAGATTTAACCCTATTACAAACTTGACTTCTTGCTCTTGCTCACCAATCAAAAATTTGAACCCTAACAAATAGGCCCTAAGGGTCTAATTATAGTAAATAGGAAAATAAAGTTGAATTCTACTTCAAATAGGAGTCCTTTTAAATTCAACATTCATCACAAACTCCGCACAGGTTGGGCGCGCCGCGCCAGAATCGTGCCTGACAGGCTGGCGCTGCAAGTGCGCCTGAAAACACCCTTAGACAATTTTAGCCTGGCGCGTCGCGCCCTTGCTGCGCCAAGGTGGCTGGGCCGCCGCGTGAGTGTCATGCCTGGTTGCTTCTTTTCGGTTTAAACTCCTTTTCCTTTCAATACTTGATTATTTCCCTTAGTAACCTGAACAAATCACTAAGCATGTCTATTAGTATGCAATCATAGCAATTTTGAGACAAAACATGTTAGTTAGATTAGATAATGTTCTTAACTAACGTTAAAGATGGGTAATTTGTCGTAATTGGGCATATAAATATGTTTGTATACAAAAATACCCTCCACTTTATTAAAGTTCTACAGATTCTTTTATACAGTTGTTGTTATATGCTATAGGCATCACAATATTTTACTCCAAAAATATTGGTGAAATAATATTTTAATGCCCACAAAAACTAATTATTTTCTATAATTTATTTTTAACCTTAGACAAAATGCGTAAATTTTTTTATGTACATTATATAATATGATAGAACCTTAATGTTTCCACTTGATGGAAGATGCACTACTTTTGGAACATTTTAATCTTTGTATATTCATTTTGAAATATATGATTTGATTGCTAAATAATCGTAATTTACATTAGAATGGTATAGAAGGATAAAACTTGCATCAAAATGATCAAAATTAAACAAAAATTGACCAAAAATTGCAGCAAAACAACACTAAAAGAACTGACAAAAATGCATCGAAACAGCAGACGCGTAACAAAACAGTAGAAACTGAAAAAGAAGTGCACTAATTAAAAGGATTTAATGGGTATTTTTGTCATTACAATTATTTAATAGCACGATAAGTTATCTAGGGATAGTTATTTCACAAAGAGGCAAGGATAACTTATTCCAGTATTATTTGTTAATAGTGGAATATAAGTCATCCATCTTGTGTAACAAAATAAAAGACTAAGAGACACTAAAAAATTAAACGCATGACTATTTTTTCTTATCCACAACACCAAAAGACCCCTAAAAGCTAAGCGTCAACCTAGGCTCTTTCCAAGGCTTTAATTGCACCGACTACCAAAAAAGCAAGGGGAAACAACTCCTAAGAGAAAAATAACAAGTGCCTCGAAAAGGAAAGTCCAACCTAAACTAAGGATTGCACAAATCTAAACTACCGTAAGGTGCAAAGGAGAATAAAAAAATAAGAATATGAAAGATAATCGTAAATATTAACAAAAAATCCCAAATAACATTCCATAAATGGGAAATATTATCTAAGAAACCTCAATGTAAGAGGATAAATTTTCAATCATCCTCGCTGAAATGTTTAACAGAGCTAAAATAAATTCACCAAAATAGCAAATAGAAATTGCAATAGATGCATGAATCACTATGATTTACGGTAAAGATTAAGCTTCACGAAATATAAGAAATGAAACACACTTCACATAAGTTTAATTAATATATTTGAATTTGACTACCCTACGACAAAAAAACAATAGATAATAGTGGCATAAACAATAGTTTTTTGTTTATTAAAATAATAAAAGATAATGAATTCAACTATTTCAACAACGTCATGAGTTGTGGAATGAGAGGTGAAAGATTAGTAATGTCTCATTGCAATCAAAATAAATTTTCTTTTATTTTACGAAGAAACCTGTAGAAAAAGATAAAAGAGAAGATCAAGTTTCAATCATCTTTATTGAAACTTTTAACAGAGTTAAAAAAAATCACCAAAATAGAAAAATGAATTGTAATAATTATATGAATCACTATGATTTTTAGTATACATTAAGCTCCACCAAATAGGAGGCTGAAAACCTTGGGTAATGAAACAAACTTCATAAGATGCTTAATTAATGTATTTGGATTCGACTACCCAACAACGAAAAAAAACTACAATTAATAGTGGCATGAAATCCCTCTATTTATTGAAAATAAAGGGTAGTATGTATAAATGTTTATTATGCTTTATCGTAAAGTTCACAACTCTTTGGAAAAGTTATAATTCTTCGAAAAGGTCACAATCTTTCGTAAAAGTCACTATTGTTCTTAAAAGTCGCAACTCATCATAAAAGTCACATCTTTTTTAGAAAAGTACAACATTTGATTTAAAAGTCACAATTTTTCAAAAAAAGGGAAGGCTAGTTTTGGAAATATATAAATTAAAAGGGAATTCTGGTTCGCGGAAGTAGAAGAAGAAGATCAGAGTTTTTGTTGTTAAAAAATGAGAGTAAATCCCTATATTTTATAGAAAATAAAGGGTAATGTGAACAAATGTTTATTTTATCTTATAAAATAGGTTAGAACTATTATGAAAAGTTGCAACCCTTCAGAAAGTTCACAACCTTTCATAAAAGTAACAATTTTTCATAAAGTCACAACTCTTCATTATATGAATTTGTTTAAAAGTCATAACTTTTCATAAAAATCAAAACTCTTCATTAAAGTCACTACTTTTCATAAAAGTCACAACTTTTGACAAATGTCACAACTTTTTATAAATTCACAACTTTCCATTTAAGTCACAACTTTTCATAGAAGTCACTTCATTTCATGAAAGAAGAAAGCTAGTTTTGGAAATAAATAAATTTAATCCTTGCTTGTGGTCACGTCATGTAGGCATGTTCTCTTTTATATAAATATATGATATTATATGATATAATATGATAGTTTTAAACTCTTGAACACCCATTTTGAACTCATTATTCTCAAATTACCCATATCAAAAGACCCAACTCCTTTTCCCTCCCAAAAATCTTGTCTCTTAAAACTCCATAGAAGAATATGGATGGAGCTCAACAAAGACTTGAAGATAGGACGTTTTCACACAAAATTCATGGGGAATCTAAGGCTGAGGTATGGCAGTGCTTTATCAATTGACTATCTAGCTTCAAGGATCCCTTTCAAATGTGTTTTCCAACTTCCCCAAATTTTAGGTTTTCACCCAATTTGTGGGTCTTTTTCAAACATGACTTATTTGATCTAAAATGGATTAATTATGATTGAATATGAATGTTTAAGGATGAACTTAAGTATTGATTATTTTTTTGATCTAATTCTTTAAAGACCCATAAATATTCCTCTTTTCTTAACCCTAAACCTTAACTAGAATCGAATGATGATGGGAGGTTATGTAGTTTAGTATGTTCTTGTATAATTCATGATTGTATTGTTATATTATGTTACTATTAAAATTATCCGAGCTTGGCGAGGAAATTTTATGTCATATATTTTATAAAATAATACTTACAATCTATCAGTCATTAAAACTAAAACACTATATTATCTTACATACAAGATTACATAGAAAGAACATTAATAATGAAAAGGAAAACAATAATTATAGCATTTTATCATTTAATCTTGAGTGAATTGTCTTTTTTGATTTTATAATTTCTTATCTACTAACAAATACTTATAATAGTAACTATGCAGAAACATAAACAACAAAGTTTAATACATTTCCTAAAAAAACAACAAATTAATATCATAAACATAAATTAATGACTGTAAATGAAATATAACAGGATCTATAAATATAGAATGAAATAGAAAGGAAAAAATTGAGTCCACTGAATGCACGGTGTCCCCTTAAGGAAATTATTCCTCTGTAGTACCCAATGTTTGTTGGAATTGATCCTTTCAAGATGGAACGATTTTATTCACAAGTATAATGATTAAAAAACAATGGTGTCAGTGAGTCATTCAACATGAGCAAAGTACTTGAATATTTAATTGTGAAGAAGAAGAAGAAGAAGAAGAGTCAAGAATTTTTGTTGTTTTAAAATGAGAGGAACTCTCTATATTTATAGACAACAAAGCACAGTATGAACGAATATTTATTGTTCCTTATCGGAAATTTCACAACTCTTTAAAAAGTTACAACTCTTCGGCAAGGTCAGAGCCTTTCATAAAAGTCACAATTTTTCATTAAATTCGTAACTCATCATAAAAGTCGCAACTCTTCATTAAAATCACAACTTTTCATAAAAGTTACCTCTTTCATGAAAGGGGATGACTATTTTTGGTTAACTATTTGTAAAAGTCGCAACTCTTCATAAAAGTCATAACTTTTCATAAAAGTTGCATCTTTTTATGAAAGGGGAAAGCTATATTTGGAAATACAAAAATATAAAAGGAAATTCTAGCTTGTGGTGGCTCCATGTAGGCGGGCCTAGGGTTCTCTTTTTATATAAATATAAGATTAAATGTATGAATATCAAGAAGTTAGGGTGAAATTTGAAAGAAGCCACTGGAGGCTAAGAATGAAGATATTCAATTATAAGTACTCTATCTCTCGAATTGATTATCCACTTGTGGTGAAAGTAATTACTTATTGTGTAGTCATAGGTTGGTTGGTTTGATCCACTTATGGTGGAGGTGCTACTTGGTAGTATAAAATATAGTATTGTGATTATGTCCTTTTTTCCTACAACCCTAATATGAATATGTATGATATTTTGTGATTAAGGGTGATGTATTATGAACATAGGGAGATGTATATGTTTAGTGTGACAAGATGCTATGGTGAAAGGAATGTACGCACATAATCCCCTATATGTATGAATGTATGAGTCTATACATGTCTTGAATGATTTACTTGAATGACGAATGTATTGATGTCAATTGAAATGAACCTTAGATATGTTGACCTATATGACATAAGGTCCTTGAATGAAATACATGTGAATTGTGCATTGGGTTGGTTATAATGGACATCTGAGGTGATCCCTTTTGAAGGGAAGTGCCTAAAATGATAATGTTGTTGTTGTGATGCATTGTAAGGAAAATTATGCGCACATACACACTAAATGCATAAATTATGGATATGATGTGTCTAGGCCGTTACTTGAAAGGATAATTCTGATATTTTATATGCACGTTGCACAATACTATGCATGACATGTAAATTAATATGATGATATGAACATGATAAGGTGAGATAATGATCAGTATGTTGTTGTGTAGAATTCAAGGTATTCTTATGTACACTACACTGCTATGTTATGAGGTAATATTCTAACATGATGTTTGTTTTTATAATAGTGCATTCTCATCATATAACCTATGTGCTATGTACATGTTATATGAGGGGTTAATCCCCTAAGACCTATATTGTGAATTAATGTTTTAGAAAGACTTAAATACGGTTCAAAAGGGAATTTAGCTTAGAACAGAGTGAACTTGACAATTAGTGGTGTACCTTCACAAAGGAAGGAAGGTTCACCCTATGATCTCATGAGGTGGAAACTACAATGCTAATTAGCATAAGGAGGGTTTCTATTAAAAATTCCCTAGTTCCTTAAGTATGTGTCCCTATAGGAATCTTAGCTAGTGGATCCACCTAGATGCTATTACGAATATTTATTTCTTACCTTGGCAAGTAGGACATCCTCCTTTCGGTGTGAGGGGTTGACACCGGATTCCACGTAGCTCACATGGTCTATGTCGGCTATGGAAAAGTTTCCCGAATGTTAAAAAGAATGAATGAAAGTAATAAGACGAACGCTAACTAAAACTACTTAAGGTATGCTACTTAGTGTGGGTGATGGTTTGGGACTTTATCTATACATTGCATAAGTGGGTCTTGAGAGGGATTCTAGGCTGTGTTCTTGAGGTATAGATGTTATGAATGGTATTATGATGTTGGTATCCCTTGTTATGAATGAAGTTGGTATTACTTATTATGAATGATGTTGGATTCACTTGTTATAACGGTGTATGAAATAAATAATCATGCTTGTGACTTCTTGATAGGTTTGCTTAGTATATGTGGGGTTATGGGACTTCACATGTAGATTGCATAAATGAACTTGTAAAGGGGTTATAAGAATGGTTTCTTATTATGTGAACTACATGAAGCATGATTAAGATATGTATTATGAAGGTGTTGCATGAACTATGACTAATGACTTCTAAAAGTATCTTTATTCTTAGTACATTCTCATTATGAGGTTTGTGAATCATGCATGCTTTAAATTAATTAGCTTTATGGTTATCTTTTCTTCATATGGGCTAATGTTTACGATTTATATCTTTTTATCCATGATGATTATAAATGAGTCAAATATGACATATGCGTGATGATTGGATTTCTTATGTGTTAGTATGAACTTATGTTAAGTCTGATCATTGTGTCCTAAAGGTGGTACTTAGTGTATGTAGGAGTATGGACCCTACCTATTCATTGCACAAGTAGAAGCCAATGGTTACTCATTTGGGTGTCTTACTATGATGTTGTGAACTTCATATTTTAATATGCATGTGTACTATGTATTTTACTAGATTATATGTTCTATATGACTAAACAAGGAGATATGCATGAGTGATGTTAGGACCCTTGTACTTTATGCTATATATATTAGATATGTGTGACTTATGTTCACCAAGTCCTTTGAAAAATGATGTTCAAAATGCATAAAGCATGGTTTAAACTAAATTTCCCTTTTAAAGCATGTTCCAATGGTTTTTATATATGGATTCCATACATAGTGCTTTTTTCTAGTCCCTTCTTCTACATTCATACAAAGAGTAGCATTTGGAGAGTTGATTTGAAGATAAGTTTCTAAGGAGCTCGGGAATGAAGACTTGGGGAATCCTAATAGTTTCGGTGATAAACCTACTTTATCCACTTATGTATTTATTTTATGTTTATAGATTATGTAAGGGTCGTGTGCCTATGTTGTATTAAAATGAAGTTAAAGTCCAAATCTTTTATAAATGGTTTTTGAGCTATATATTCATGGATACTCTTATTTTATTAAGTATTCAATTGTTAAACAAAAGTTTTAAATTTTCCGCTATTTTCATACGCTTTAATGTTCATGAAATGCTAATGGCTTGTACAATAACTCACCGAGGTCGAGTACGCCGTGTTATTACTAGGGGATGCTCTTGGGTCGTGATAATATTTGTCCTTGAATGAAGACTAATTAACTTTATATGGAGGGGAAAAATGGCAAGTCCTACCACTAAGTATTGGAAATTGAAATATGTCTTAACTAAGTTCCAAGGTCATTCAAACACGCTGAAAAAGCAAGTATAACTGAAGGAACAATATACTAAGATTGAATCTACGCATGAATGGCTGAAAAAAACTAGAGAGGAACTATTACCTCAAGCTGGAATGGAATCAGAAAGAAAGAGATGGGGATACTTGGCCATGTCTGATCCACATCCTAAGTAGATCCCTTGACGGCCTAACTCCTCCACAAAACCTTCACTGAAGAGACTTCCTTGTTTCTCAAACATCGGACGTGCGGAATAAGAATATCAATGGGCATATCCTCGTAAGTGAGACTATCCGTCACATCCACACTTTCCAATGCTACTATGGATTGTGGATCACCCATTACTTCTTTAACAAGGAAATGTGAATGACCGGATGCATTGCTTTTAGTTTTGCTGGCAACTCTAACTCTTAATCAACTTTACCAATTCTTTTCAAAATCCTATAAGGTACTACATATCTATTTCAGACCTTCACTTTCATTCAAAATCTCATCACCCCTTCATAAGTGACACTTTCAGGAAAACCCAATCATCAATTTGGAACTCCAATTCCCTTCTCATTACATCTGCATATGACTTATGGTGAATCTGGTTTGTCTTAATTCAATACCTGATGAGCTGAACTTTCTCCATATAATCATGAACCAAATCTTGCCTTATCAAGGATACTTAACCTACTTGAAAGCAACCAACTGGAGATCTACATCTACGCCCAAACAATGCCTCATAAGGGGTATGCATTCTTTAATGCTAGTTATTATTGTTGGCGAACTCTATAAGAGGAAAGTGATCATCCCAACTACCCTTGAATATTATCATGCAAGCTCTCAATATTTCCTTAAAGGTATGAACGGTACGTTCTGCATGACCATCCATTTGTGCATGAAATGATATGTTGAGATTAACATGATTACCAAGACCCTTCTAGAATGACTTCAAGATATGAGAGGTAAACTGAGGAGCTCTATCTAAGATGATAGACAAATGAACAAAATGCAACCTGACTATCTCATTAATCTAAAGCATGGTGTAGTGCTCCGCCGAATCTGTAGTCTTGATAGCCAAAAAGTGATCAGACATAGTAAATCGGTATACTATAACCCAAATGGTGTCATGTTGTTTACAATCACGAGATGAACCTGCAATGAAGTACATGTTGATTACATCCCATTTCCATGCAGTAATGTTGATCTCTTGAGTAATACCTCTTACTTTTCTGATGTTATACTTTCACCTGCTTACAATTAGTACAATTAGCCACAAACTCTACTTCCCTTTTCATGCAATTCCACCAAAATACTTCACGCACATCACGGTACATCTAAGTGGCGCCTGGACAAAACGAATGCCTAGAGTTATGGGCTTCTTCAAGGATCTGTTGTCTCAACTCACCCACCTTAGGAACACAGTAATGACCCTGGTAGCTTTGCAGACTATCTCCCCCTTAGGAGAAAACCTCGGCTCTCTGATAATGAACTGCCCCCTTCAGTTGAAGAAATATAGGGTCAAGGTCTCTTTTATCCATAAACTACGCTATCAATAAAGATTCTGACCAATTCTAGACAGACACACCACTCTGTGATATGCTTATAAGTCTAATTCCCAAACGAGCAAGTTGGTGAAGATCTTTTGCTATTTCATTCCTTTCTTCGTTAACATGTTCTACACCACCCATTCATAGTCTCCTAAGAGCATATGCTACCACATTACCCTTACAAGGATTACAAAACACTTTATATCATAGCCTTTGAGGAACTCAAGCTCTCTTCTTTGGTGAAAATTCAACACTTTGTGGGTGAACACATACAACAGGTTGTCATTGTTTGCGAACACCTCTACGTAAACATAATGCAAATACTACTGCTGAAAGCTCGAGGTCATGATTCAGATAGTTCTTCTCATGCACCTTAAGCTGTCTAAAAACATATGTTATAACCTTACCTCGATGCATCAACACACAATCGAGGCTGACTCTAGATACATCACAATAGACCACATAACTATCTGACCCATCTGGTAGAGTCAAAAAATGAGTTGTAGGCAACATAGTTTTAAGTTCTAAGAACCCTTTCTCAAAATCATCTGGCCACTGGAACTTCATATATTTTTTGAATCAACAAAGGCAATGGAGAAGAAATAGATGAAAATCCTTCCATGAACATTTTGTAATAACACGCAAAACCTATGAAACTTCTTAAATGTGTAGGAGAGGTTGGTCTAGGACATTGTTTAACTGCCTCTATTTTCTTAGGATCCTCTCGAATCCCTTCGTTAGATACAATATGCCCAAGGAAAAGAAACAAATGGAACCGAAACTCACATTTGCTAAACAAAGCAAATAACTGGTGATCTTTGAGAGTTTGGAAGACAACCCTCAAATGAGCCTCATGTTCTTCCTCATTCCTAAAGTAAATGCAGATAATATCAATAAAGAAGATAACAAACAAGTCCAAATACTACTTGAACACCATGTTCATCAAATCCATGAAAGATGGTAGAGAATTGGTTAGTACAAATGACATAACTAGAAATTAATAACCTAAAGGTTGTTTTTGGAATGTCACTATCTCTGACAAAGAGTTGATGATAACCGAATCTGAGGTCTATCTTTGAGAAATGACTAGCACCCATACATTGGTCAAACAAGCCATCAATCCTAGGGATTGGATACTTATTATTTATTGAGACCTTTTTCAACTACTGATAGTCAAAGCACATCCTGAGAGAACCATCCTTCTTTTTCACGAAAACCAATGTTGCACCCTATAGGGAAATACTAGGTCTGATGAAGCCCTTATCTAGAAGGTTTTTAAACTGATCTTTCAATTCCTTAATTTTAGCTGGAGCCATTCTGTAGGGAGGAATATAAAAAGATCGGTTATCTAGAATGAGATCAACTCTGAAGTCGATTTCTCTTTTGGGAGGAACTCCGAGAAGATCATATGGAAACACTTCGGTGAACTCATTTTCTACTAAAGCTGACTCAAGGATTGGGGATTCCAAGGTTGAATCCTTAACACGAACTAGATGATAGAGATACCCCTTAGATATCATGTTCCTGGCCTTATGATAAAAAATGAATTGACCCATAGGCCTTGAGAAACTACCCTTCCATTCAAGGATTGACTTGTCTTGAAACTGAAAACCAAGAAAATCATAGTTATACTATCCACCATGGCAGAACATGAATGTAGCCAATCCATTCCTAGAATTATATCAAAGTCAATCATTTCTAAGTCTACAAAATATACTTAGTTAACTCTCAAGGAGATCGTGACATGGCAATTTAGGTATACCCTTCTAGCTATAACTCAGTCACCAACTGGAGCAGAGATTAAGATGGTTTCGGAGAGAGTTTATTACCAAACTTTACTGCTGTATGTGGAGTTACAGAGGAAAGAGTAGCCCCTGCATCTAACAAAGCATAAATATCTAAATGAAAAACTCGCAACGTACCAGTAACCACATATGGAGAATCTTTATGATCTTGGCGACCTTGGAGAGAATACACATATTTTGGCACTTCACGACACATGTACCAAATGAAGTATCCTGTAGAGTCTGACAACATGTTGGTTCTGCTAAAGCTGTAGTCGAAGCCTTAATATTATTACCTCCTTGTACCTATTTAGAAGAAGGGCAATACCTCATTCTTTATCCAATCTAACAACACCAAAAACATCTTTGACATACAAATGCTCGGATGGTTCTCACCACAATTTGGAAAATTGAGTAGGTTCGGGTTACTGAAACACTCCCTGAGACATAGAGGCTGATACCCTACCTTTCTAATTCCATCGATGTACCTGATGGATGGAACACTAGTTGATGAAGGTGTTGGGGCTAAAGATTTTTGCTGAAATTGCGAGAGATTTCCACCACCCAATTTTTGGTGAGAATACTCATAGATTCTTATCCTAGACTCTTTGTTATCCTTAGCTTGCTCCCTAAGCAATCCCCCTCAACTTGTTGAGCATGAGTCAGGAGCCTAGAGATGTTCATGTCTTCTAATAACAAGACATTTCTGCAGTTTTTTCTCACCAAGTTAGATACCCTAATTAGAAACTTGTTAACGATATGTGGAACATACCTAAAGAGATATGAGACCTTGATTCCATACTCTTTAACCGTCATAGAACCACATCTCAAATTCATTAATTCCTGGGACTTAGCCTCGCTCAACTATCATGGGAAGAACCTTTCCAAAAAAGCCCTGGTAAAACACTCTCATGTCAGAAGAGTGACATCTTCGCCCCCTGTTTTCCTTCCATTGTGTGAACCAAATGTGAGCTACATCGTTAAGTTGGTAGGACGCCACTCTACCCTATTATTTTGAATCACTTGTATCACTCAAAAGATATTCTTGACCTCATCAAAAAAATTCTAGGGATATTCACCAACTTGCGACCCTAGAAATTCAGATGGGTTCATCCTAAAAAAGTTACGGACCCTAGCTACCACTAGTCCACCACTAGGATTTTCAGAAACTGGAACATGATAATTGTTGCAGTTAGCTAAACTATTGGTCAACATTTTGAATTCCGAAACTCTACATTTGAATCTTCATGATTTGGGACTTAAGAGTTGTGTTAGCATTGTAGGCATTAATATTCATTTGTTAAGCTTTATGAGGAGGAATAATATGAAGATGTGTAGCGTCATGTTAGAAAAAGAAGATCATACCCACACAGCATAAGAATATAAAGAAATCAAACTTTTTCCTAAAACACATCGTAGCCTACCCCTCATAGGTGTGGCGCGCTTCACACTCATGAAAGGGACTCTACTTAGTGCGGATTTACAAACATCCTAAGACTCTTGAACACAATGCTCTAATACCAAGTTTCTCACACACCGAGGTTACCCCTTGACGTAACACGGGACCTAAGATCATGAGTGACACCAAGCTAACCCTACTCGCATATCAGAAGCATACTTAAAGATTTTTTGAAAAATATATCATACTGTGCGGAAACTTAAACACGATATAATGGAAGTGATGCAGATTACCCATTATAAGTCTAGATATAAAAAACTAAGAGTTCACTAACAACTTAATGATTAAACTCAACCAAAAACTCAATCTAAAATATGTTTGAATATAAGCCTTAAACTGACTAGATATGTTTAACATGCCCCAACTAACTCGAGTAAAACATAAATATTGAAAATAGCAAAATAACTTTTTAATCGTCCTCAAAAAATGGGGACTCACTGCTTATACTTCGGAACTGTAGATTGAGAACTGATTTATGCGTGATCTGAATGCTGAGGACCAAAACCTACATCACAAGAAAATGCAGCACATAGTACACATCAGTACTTGAAAGGTACTAAGTATGCAAGATAGCATAATACTAAACAATTATGTACATCACTTAACAACACAATGAAATCAATGATATAATCTGAACATTAATGAAAATACTAAAATATGTTAAATAGTGAACTAACCTAATGCAATGACAAAGTATAAACATGTTGAGATTGAATACTAAACAATAATTGATAACATGGTCAACGCACTAGAATCTCACGGTGAAGCTACTATTAACTTACATAAATCCAAAGGAGTCTGATGTATCGCCCCATCGAGAGGACACAACATACCTTGCCAAGGGTAGAAAGGAATGACTGGCATGATCACTAAATATGTTGCCCACCGAAGGAACTTATCCTATGGGAACACATAGTTATGTGATTATGAGAGTAATTAACCCTTAGTCCACTCTATGGTAAGCCTAATCCCATTTGATTATGTAAGCAATACATTATAAACTCTTTTTGTATAATACTGAATAGCTCAAAATACTCACATTGTAATTGAAAATGCAACATTAATGTACTTATAATGAAACATTCTTACTGAGGAATTTATATCTGAATAAACTAACCTAGCAAGTGAATTCATGAACTAAACAAATCTATATAACCAAGGTTCGGAGTTTCATGCAAATACTTAAGCAACAATTGTTTAAAACATGATAATGTGATTTGGATTAGTCTCATAGCTAAATCACGACATAAATCTAAAGTTCTAGAAACCCTAGGTCAAACATCATATAACGAATTAAGAGCCGGACTAAATTCTTAGGATCTAGTGGATGAAATAAATCCACTAGTGAAATCTCATATACCTGGTGACAAAATTTACGGAGCTTTTTATTTTGGGGTTGGAACTGAAGAAAACTTGTTGTGTTCTTAGAGAGGGCTTGGTCGACTTTTTCTCCTTCTTTTCGTTTAACTTGATGATTTTTTTGGAGAATGAGTTGACTAGAGTAAGTTCTAATGAAGTTACTACGATACAATTGACTGATAAGAAGTAGGTTAGGTCATGAATGACGTATTTTATTGGTCCAACACATAGGGAAAAGATCAAACGACCCCTAAATTAAATGTTTTGGGGACAACCGATAGAACGTCGACTGGCGTACGATCCAATATGTGAACTGTCATTTGTTTTTCAAAGAGATGGAATCTAGGGGTCTGAACCACGGCCTGGACCACAGATGTAACACCCTGTATCCATAAAAGACCAAAAACCAGTTTTTCAGAAAAATCAACCAACAGTGGCATCGACGTACCGTAGCCTGACCCACGATCCGTCCTACACATCCGTCGATGGGGTCAGAAACTCCCAAAAATCTCAGCCCAGGAAAATTGGTTAAGTCTTGGTCGACGGACGGATCTACGGTCCGTAGGTTAGAATAGAGTCCGTAGTCCGTGACTGTCGATCGACACCCCATTCACCCACTCTCTGATAAGATCCACATATGACCAGCACGGTCCGTAGTTCTGATCGTAGGTGGGAACTAGTAGACAGTTAACGGGAAAATGCAATTGGGTCAAGTTCAAATGATCATAACTCTTAGCACAAAATTAGTTAGGTGCCCTATGACCTACCCACATATAGATAATTGAATTAGCTTTCCATAACCTCCAACGTTGCTAAAATCAGACCTACGAGCAAAAAGTTAATCCTGTTTTAGTAAAGGCCTGTCGAACAGGCCCAACCTACGGACCAAACGACGGACCGTCAGTCCTGGTCGTCGTTTGATCCGACAACAACTTACCCAGGGGTCTTTTGGTATTTTCCCACTTCATTTAAACCTTAAGATACGTCGTTTTGACCCTAAATCATCAAATTTTAGTCAGTTTAAGCCTAGAAACATAACTAAAACTTACCTAAGTCAAATCTTTAATCAAAAGTTATAAAATTAGAAGCAAGAAAGGAGAAAACAGGTCAAGAACCCTAGTCAAGAACGCAACAAGATTCCAACAGTTCCAGCCACGAAATCTAAGTATTTTTCCGTGAATTTCATCACCAGATATGTGGGATTTCACTAGTGGGTTGCTTTCACCCATTGGGTCCCTAGTTTTCAGTCTGTTCTTGATTCTTTTATCATGATTAAACCTAGGGTTCATAGAATTACAGCAAAACTTCATGATTTAGTTAAAGTATACGTTCCAAATCAGATTATCATGTTATTACTCAGATTATCACATGAATTTCAGAACCCTAGCTTTGTATTTCTTTAGTTCTTGAATTACACATGATAGGTCAGATATTTCAGTTATTTCAGATATACATGCCTCAGTTATTAAAGCATCATTATCAGATTAAATGTTGCATTCTCAGTTTGCATGTTCAGTTTTGAGCTATCCAGTATTTTACAGAAATTCAGACATAATCAGTTAACTACATAAATAAATGGGAGTAGCATAATACCGAGTTGCACTAGGGTTCACCGTACCCAATTAGTCCCAGAACTACTAGCCAATTAGGTTGTAAGTCCCCTCTTTGGGCAATCAGTTTAGTGATCACGCCAGCATGTCTTTATACTTTTGACAGGGTATATTGGGTCCTCTCGATGGGGCGTATACATCGGACTCCACATTTAGCTCATGTGGTTTTATTATCGGTTATTAGTAGCTCCCACAGTTCAGTAAGACTCTCTGCATTGACCATTTATCAGTATATTCAGTATTCAGTTTTAGTATGTTATAAATTGGTCATTGCATCCAGTTAGCTCAGAACTCAGTATATCATGTACATATTATTATACTTGCTTTTGTGCTTGTTCAGTTATGTTTTATTTCAGCTTTACTCTATCCTACATGCTCAGTACCTTAAAGTACTAACGGATACGTACACTACATCTTCTCGTGATGTAGGTTCAGGTTCTCAGCATCCAGATCACGCATAGATCAATTTCCAATCTCGAGTTTAGCAGATTCAGTGGTGAGTCCTCATTCTCCGAGGACAACAGTCATGAGTTTCATTTCAGCCTGTTAGTCATTTAGTTTCAGTTTGGCTAGATATAGCTTGGGCCTGTCCCAATATTTCTAGTCCAATTTAGATGCTTATTTCAGACATAGTTAGTTTCATCTTAGCGTTGAGTTGATATTTTCTTTGTATTAAACTCATCATTTTTCATATATCTCAGATTTAGCATATGAGTATTCCCTATCTTTTTATTTTATGTATGATTTAGCTTCCGCAAATGTTTATTATTCTTTAGTATGCTCATGATCATGCCAGCAGGGATAGCTTGGGATCACTTGTGGTCCTAGGTTCCGTGTCCGCGTCTCGGGGGTAGCTCGGGGCGTGACAACGGACTATGGTCCAACCTTCGTTCCATAGGTCCTTGCATAGGTCGACCCTTAGAACTATTTTTATTGTGTTTCTAGGGAGGGCTACAAGTTGCAAACCATGGTCCCAACCTATGGTTCGTCGGTCACCCTACTTTCCCTGTGTAATGCTCGCCGGTGGCATCTGCAAATTTTAATTTCTACAAATCTACTATTTCTAGCATACGGAGTGTTACAAAAATGACTAGGCCAAAATGTCATGACTATCTAAAATAACTTTTTCCCAAAGAATGGTCACAATCTGAGATCATAAAAATGTTAATCCAAATCAACACATATAATGAAACACAAAAGCCACAAACTAATCCACAAACACCTTGGTAACAAAACTATAGATCGTTCTTGATAAAACTCAACATTTTGGAGCTAACTTCGCTTATGTAATTTCCATCTGAGTAGTTTAACAAGATTGTTAACAGTATTTAAACCTATGCAAAAATTTAGGGCTTAAGATATAATAATACAAACTTAAAATTAAAGCCTCACTACTCTAAACAACCACACTACTAGACTAAAAAAACATTTTGGAGCTAATTGAACTTATATAGTCCTCATTCAATATTAGACTTTCTAGATGTTTACTAATGTCAACTCTCATTTATTTCAGAGGTTCAAAAAGAAAAAACATACCTCATACCTCAAAGCACCCCAAAACACATTAGGAAATGTGCCACCCAATGTAATACCACACAAGAGCTATATCTAACCTATGTTAAGGGGAAAAATAGTTTAATTAAGAAAGAAAATAAAGATACAACCTCGAGGTTCGTTAAATTTTATATTTTTTCTTTGAATTTTAATTTGACGGCCAATGATTTATTGAGTCTTGAATTGCAAAAGCTTACCTTTTAAAAGCTCATAAAGAAGTGAAATAGGAAATTAATTCCTAGGAATGATGACAAGGAAGCCCAAGTTACATGAAGAAGGTGGTGTGTATGTGAAGTAACACCTTTTTTCATGAAACACAATTTTTCTTTCATCGAAGTGAATACTAATTTTTCATTAAAAAACTTTTTCCATTTGATGTTGTGTCCTTACTTTCTATATGTTTCTTTCATGAAAAAATATTTTTTAATGGGATAATGCCCAAGTATCCCCTCAATCTATGCCCGAAATCTCAGAGACACACTTATACTATACTAAGGTCCTATTACCCCCCTGAACTTATTTTATTAATAATTTTCTACCCCTTTCAGCCTATGTGGCACTAGTTTGAAAAAATAAGTCAACCATCGTTGGGCCCACAAGATAGTGCCACGTAGGCCGAAAAGGGGCAGAAAATTATTAATAAAATAAGTTCAGGGGGATAATAGGACCTTAGTATAGTATAAGTGTGTCTCTGATATTTCGGGCATAGGTTGAGGGGGTACTTGTGCATTATCCCTTTTTTAATTAAAAAATAGTTTTGCATGAAACAACGTTTTTATTCAAAAAATAGTTTTGCATGAAACAATGCTTTTCTTCAAATAATGTTTTCAATGAAACAAACATAAGATTGTATTTTTGTTTAATTTATTTGATGTTATTTTCTTACTTTGTATTTGTTTCTTTCAGTGTAATAGCTTGTTGAACATGGTAACGGGCTATGTGTTTGGCTTACCTACTTGTTTTGTTAGTGGGTGTTATGATGACCTAAGATTTTAGTCTGTGAAAATTATTACACTTTTAATTTTGGGGGGAGGGGAGAAGATTTTATAGTGAAAATATATAGTAAAAATAATAAAGTAGATAATAAAGAAATACAGATAAATAGATGGGTGAGATTTTTTAGATAAGAAAAGAAATAATAATACTCCATAGAGAAATCAATGAGAACTAAGAATTTCTAATGATGGAGTGATTTTAAGGGAAAGAAAGAATTTCGTAAAAATATTGAATTGCGGAAAAGAAGAGAAAATTTGGTAGAGAAGCAAATATACGTATGAAAAAAGAATTTAGAAAGAGAGGAAAAAACACAATAAAAAGGAAAGAGATAACCCTATTTTAAAATAGTTGACAAACAATAAAGGAGAGAAAAAAAGAACAATAAATATTTTTTCCTTTTAAAGAAAGTAGAGGAAAATAAAGAATAATAAAATAATACTTTTTTTCCATTTAAAGGAAATAGAGAAAGAAAAAAAAAATATATGTAATAAATTATAGGTTGTCATGGTGTATCAATTCTTTTCATAAATGTAACTTTTCGATTCAGCACACACACAAAAAAAAATATTATAGCCCAAACACTAAATCTATTTTCTTCTCATCAGCCACACTTTCTCTCACCCTCTATCTCTTGCAATTTTAATGCTAATTTGGTACTTTCGTCATTGATGGATGCGTTAAGATTTTTCCTTTTGCTTGAGAAATATATAGTCTTGTTCCCTAATTCTTCTTAGATGTGCCTCTCTATTGTCGTTTTCCCTAATCCTTCTTAGATATTCCTCTCTAGAGAGATGAATCTTTCATTTCATGCTCCAAGTCATATCAAATCTTCAAATGTAAAGAAGATTTTACACTCACCAGAATACCATTCTCTTAATTAATGTCCATATATTCTAACAAAATATATTTATTCCCTTTTTGTCTATATTGACATTATTTGAAGAACGAGTGTAGATTCGAGACCTATGATAATGAAAAATTCAGTACACCGCAAGAGGTGAATTCTTGTTCCACTTCGTCTGTTCTCTGTTGAACTACATTAATTTATAAACCAATGCTTTAGTATAGATCTTTAGGTTGTGTGTGATTTTATTTTCGTTTCTTTTAGGGATCTTGGGTATCATGATGTATCATAAATAGGTTATTATCTCTTTCAAAAAGAATCAAATAATAGAATTCATACATGCTCATGACTTTAGATTAATCTTTGTGCTTATGGTGAGTTAGTGCGTGCACATCAAATAAATGCTCTTATTATTGTTGTTTTCCTGTTGTTTACTGTTATGATTTTTATCATTATTATTCATATTACCCTTTAATTTTTATACAAAAACCAGAGCGATGAATTGCAATTTAAGACTTAATGTCACTGCAACATATAAAATATGCATATACATGTTTATTTCTATCTTTGACTCCTTTGAAACTCACTCAAAAATAAATAAACGGAGGTAAGAGCACCACTTATTCAATTCTCTATCTTGCTAACAGCTAGTGTATCTCTTTTAAATCAAATTTGGCTAGTTTACATTTGATTGAAATAGTTATAATTAATTCCCAAGGGTAGCTTATAGTTCACTAAGTATAATACATGAAAGAGTCTAAACACAATATTTTTGTTCTTAAATTCTACCATATAGTTTAATCAGTAGTTTACATACATTCTATATGGAGTCTCCATTACTTAGAATCATTTTTGCATCTTTCCAGTAGAACTCCTTAGGATAGGTCTAAAGTCTCGAACACATTAAAACATTGAAGACTACATCTAGTCTGCTTGTTTTGATATATAGTAAAGATCCAATATTCCCTCAATACATTGTCTCAACTACTAATGAACTTGGTTTGTCAATATTTAGTTTTCTAGTGGTATTAATTGAAGTACTGATGGGCTTGGCACTCTCCATGTGGATGCTTTTTAGCAGATCACCAATATACTTTTGTTGATTAATCATAGTGCATGTTTATAACTTCTTAAACTTTAAGCTTGAAAAGAATCATATCTACACCATTATATTGGTTAATGTTTCACAAAGTGAATCCAACGTTGCTCAAAAGATAGTGTCATCAACATTTACATGAATGACGAGTATATTTATCCCCCTTAATTTAAGAGTAGATTGTCGTTAGGTTATCACATGACCGACTTCACCAGTAGACCTATCTTATTAGAAGGTCATCACAATTATCATTTGCAAAATGAAATGTTCATGTAAATTCTAAGTTCTCCCTCTTGAATGTCAAGAATGTGTGCACATCTAAGCTATATGCAGTCCTACAACAAATAAATGGGATTGGTATGTCATGAATTTTGCAAAGAATAAGCTATTTGAAAATCATTGACCACATATGGGAGATTAATGACTCCTTTCAATACAACTTCTCCTTATAATGACAATATACTATGTAGTGTTTAGTACTCTCATGTCAAACTTTATTAATAACAATCTAAATAGTATGTGTATTGTCAGCGTGAAGAGGAGTAGGATTTAATTGAAGAAACACTACAATGACCCTCTAGATAATTCATGTATTATTGACTTAGTTATTATGCTTAGAGCATTCATATAGTGACCAAAGTAATTTATCACTTTCTAATAATGGTAGTTCAGTAACCTAGTAGTTTATTTGGATTTATTTCGTGTTTCTCTGTTTTAAAACGTCCAAAACATAAATAATTTATGAAAAGTTCAAGAAGCCAACCTTAGAATTCAATTCTGACTGTTCTGTACGGTTTGGAATTTATTTTTTGTCGAGGACCTTTCATACGGATCATGTGTCTCCGGGCTAATTTCGAACACCATTGTGGAATTTGGGTTAAAATGAAGTTTTGATGATAGACCTACTTTTTTTCTAGATGACCTTAGTTGGAATTTTCGACGGCTCCATTGAGTATGTAATACAAAATTTGGTGGATAGAATTCCATCTCCGTGCACAAGTTTTCAAATGAATCTTGATAACCCCGTCAGTTTTTTCAATTGATGCAACAATATCTTGTGTTTGTGCCACCTTCAGCAAGGTGGCTGTGTGCCTTCAGAATAATGCAAGGTTGTTATTTACCATTATTATCTCATGGCCCTTAGTCTGTAATCGAGATTAGTTGTCATGTGGCGTTTACCACCCTTAGTCATCTTTTTCGCGAGGTTTGAGTTTTGTGATCGCGAAGGTCATTTAAGGGGTGACCTTCTGCTGCTATCGGGATGTGTATTTGTGACTTGACATTTCAACAAAATAGCATACTATTATTTCTTTTTATTCTTGCATTTCCTTCTAAAATTGTGAGAGTTGTTTGTGTCCGATTTGGGCGATTTCGAGTTTATTGTGTCCGGGAAGGTTGCAACTATGCATTGGGATTACATGGGAATGCTTTTTTGCAGTATAATCTGCTCGGAAGGGCCTTCCACCCCTTTTGATTGTGCTTAAATGTTTAATTGTTTCATGTTGGTGTTTTGGATGTTTCGTGCGCTTTACTATTTCTCATTTTGGGATACCAGTTAGGGGAGGTTAAATTGACCTTTTGACAGACTCAATTATAAGATCACAAAATTGGGTCCATCATTCCCATATTGAATCAAATATTATTCTATCTGTAATTAATATAATTGGTGTCTAAACGACCGTTTTAATATTGTAATTCTATATATTATAGTGTGGTAGCATTAGGATGGGAGAAGCATTGGAATTGTGAAGTTCAAGCACATGTGATTTGCTTTGAGGTAGGTTATGGCTTCCTCCCCTTAAAGATTGTGCTCGAGAATGTAAATAAATGTTGATTTGCGTGAATTTTGGTTTGGTAGCAAGTTTAACATGCTTTGTTAGTCAATATCAAGTTTTACGCTTTTTTCAGGTTTTTTTGGGTACTGGCATGTTGTTCTTCTTGTTCACGATTATTCCAATATTGTGGAATGTTTGGTACTTTATTATTTTTGTGGTTGAAGTCATGTTTGGCCTTAGTCTTGAAGTAGACTAGTGCTTGCCTTAGACTTGCATATTTTGGAGCATGTGCTTTCTTTATATGACATAGCTCCTTGTAGATTGATGTAGCAGAAGTAGGTCGGAGATAATGAATCTTAGTTAAGTTGTGGATCAGCTCAGGTGACCTTCTATCCATACCTCCCCTTTTCTACGGCCCTAGTGATTTACGTTTAGGCTATCTGACATGGTTGGACAGTTTGGGATTGGATTTTCAGTGTTTTTGTATTGATTATCTTGAAGTGGACATTGTTCCAATAAGGCATTGTGATGTTTATTTGATATGGTATTCTTTAGGAGACTTATGGTTGAATATTAAAGGTCTGGTCACATTTCCCTATTGATTTGACATACGATTCTTCCGCAGCCCTATGGTCGCAGATTCAAGGTCTGGTTACGTGGCTCTTAAATAAGTCTAAAATTTAGTATTTGGACATTTGATCTTTTGTAACAATCCATGATTGTGGATATATATAGAGACTAAAGATTCAACACATTAGATTAAAATCTATTTATTAAATGCATAGCAGTATAGAAACATTCAACCTAGTATTCTTAATTGCTTCTTAGCTGTCTGAATGGTTTTACTATTTCTTTAAAAAAATTAATTTTTTATACTAGTAGCACTGAAAGGAAGGGACAAAAGCACAGTTTTGCTAAAGCAAACTCATCCAACCAACTGTGACCCGAAATATTTCAAGCAAATTAGCATTCTGAGTTTCCTAGTTTTGTCGAATGTATGCTCTTTTTGCATGTTTCGGGGATATTTTTGTTTTAAGTGAAATTAAATCTTGATTCAGTTAACATTGTTTTTGTTCCTATATAGTATAGAACTTTTTATGAATATTATGATACAATAATGTTTTCAAGAAATTGTTTTGATTTTAATTTGTCAAAATGTGATGATGCTGTTTTTTTTGTTGATAATAATGAAGAAAGATTTGCTACCAAGTACCTTATTGGTAAGAATTGATTGAGTGGGTGTTGGAATGGGTTTTCCAATGCTCACAACCTTCTCAAAAGAGATGCCCTAAATTTCCAATTGATTTAGCCTTGTGCATTTTAGGTAACACCTTGTATGTGCTTAAATCCTAGTCATTTTGTTAAAGAAAGAGTTACGTTTTTCATTTGATTTATCTGATACGCACCAATAGTGTAACTAATTTTCTTCATAACCTTGAGATGTAGTATTAAGAACTATGATATATTCAACAAGGTGGGAGTTTGCCTCATGGTGTACAAATTAAGAAAATTGTGTTTGGGATGGTTCAGGTTGTTAGGTTTTATTTGCCCTGATCTTTTACTATAAACAGGTTTTCCTTTTCGAAAAACGATTTGGATGACTAATCCTTTTTCGTGTAGGAAAAGGTTTAGAACTCTACAAATATAGACATGTCCCTTCTAACTTAATTAGCATTCTCAATGTAGTCTTACGGGCTTTGAGAGTTTCGGTTTGGGGGGGATTTGTGGGTCACAAGTTTGATACTCTATCACTTTTGTGAACCTCCTATGTATTCTAAGTGAATTGGTTAAGGTTATTTTTCTCTGTATTTTGTATTCTCATGTTTATAGTGGATCTCTCATATCCTTTGTGGACGTAGGTCGATTGATTGAACCACGTTACATCTCTGTGTCTTTTGGTGTATTTCTCGTTTGTCTTCTTACTCGTGGTCTTTCCGCGTTTGGTCTATTAGCTTTTGCGTTTACACATGCTTATTTTTGGTCCTAACAAGTGGTATCAGATCTAGATTTAATGATTGAGTCAGGGCCTAACAAGTGGTATAATATTCATAGTTCAATGATGGAACCAAGTTAGAGATCGGTGTTCATCTTGGCGGCTGTAGTTCTAGTTGCACCCTTTTTGACACTGATAATGATTTTGTTGGAGAAATAGTTTCACAGAGGTTCTCTGTGTCGAGACGTAGATTTTATGGAGGAGATTATGGAGAGGATATGCAATTTGTTGAACATTATGTGAAGAAGGTGGACAAATTTATTTTGTCTGAAATTCACGCCAAGGGGGAGATTTGTTGGGTTTTACTTTCCCTGATTTCTTACCATAAACAAATTTTTCTTTTAGGAAAAGGTTTTGGATTGATATTTTTTTTTGTAGGAAAAGGTTTAGAACTCTATAAATAGAGCCTTGTTCCTTCTAACTTAATTAGCGTTCACAATATAGTCTTAAGGGCTTTGATAGTTTCGGTTAGGAGGGGAATTTGTGGGTCACAAGTTTGATACATTATCACTAGTGTGAACCTCCCGTATATTCTGAGTGAATTGGTTGAGGTTGTTTCTCTCTATATCTTCTACTCTAATATTTATAGTGGATTTCTCATCTCCTTTGTGGACGTGGGTCGTTTGGCAGTATCACATTAAATCTCTGTATCTTTTGGTGTATTTCTCATTTGTCATCTTACTCATGGTCTTTCAAGGTTTGGTCTGCTAGCTTCCACGTTTATACCTTCTTATTTTCGGTCCTAAAAAGTGGTATCAGAGCCAAATACAATGATGGAGTCAGGTTCAATGGTTTGATAATCGATGATTGAACCAGATTAGAAAAAGGTGTTCATCTTAGCGGGTGTAGTTCTAGCCGCAACCTTTTTTACAGAAATGAAGATTTTTGTTGGAGAAATTCTTTGAGAGAACCTCTTTGTGTTGAGACATAAATTTTCCAAAGAATATTATGGAGAGGAGAAGCAAGTTTTTAAAGATTGGGTGAAGAAGGTGGACAAATTTATTTTGTCACTAATTTAGGCCAAGGGGAAGATTTGTTGGGTTTATTTGCCCTTATTTCTTACCATAAACACGTGAACCTTTTAGGAAAAGGTTTTGGATTGACTAATCCTTTTTCTTGTAGGAAAAGGTTTCGAACTCTATAAATAGAGGCATGTTCCTTCTAACTTAATTAGCATTCAGAATGTAGTCTTAACGGCTTTGAGAGTTTCAGTTAACGGGAGAATATGTGGGTCACAAATTTGATACGTTATCACTTCTGTCATCCTCTCATGTATTATGAGTTATTTGTTTGAGGTTGTTTCTCTCTGTATTTTATACTCTCATATTTATAGTGGATTGCTCATCTCCTCTATGGACGTATGTTGATTGACCGAACCACGGTAAATCTCTGGGTCTTTTGCTGTATTTCCCATTTGTCTTCTTACTCGTGGTCTTTCGAGGTTTGCTCTTCTGGCTTCTGCGTTTACACCTACTTATTTTCTGTCCTAACACTGGTTTGTTAAGAGGAGAAGCAATATGAATATTAAATACAACAAAAAAGGAATCTACCCTTCTCCTCGTCACATACAAGAACAATCACAATCTCGCTTCCCTCCTCCTGTCCACAATATGGCCCACACCTACGGAATTAAATATACCATTTTCCTTATAGTATCTCTCTATGTCATGCAACAATCATTTACAGTACTATTGCATTTAACATTAACCAAATAAGAAAAACTCCATCTTTAACAAAATTACTTGGATTTAAGCACTTGAATATGTTGCCTTAAATTCACACGCAATGGAGAAACCTTTTCAACCACCACAGAAGACATTTTTACCAATTAGGTATCCTATGGAAATTTCTTCTTCATGTTCATCCAAAAAAATAATAGTGTCATCATGTTTTAACAACTGAGAATTGAAAAAGATTCTTTGAAAACTCTATTGTATCAAAATATTTATATGAAAATCTAAATTATATGGTACCTAAATAACTCTAATTCTATCAAAAAGAAATTAAATTTAACAACCCAACCCACCCACCCACCCACCCACCCCGATTTGCAATCGGAGCATATATTTGAGAAAACTAGGAAACCGATTAGGCAAATTTGCTTGATATTTATTGGCATGTAGTTGGGCTGATCAGTTTGCTTCAGCAAAAATCTGTTTCTATCCCTTATTTTAAGTTCAGGTTAAATGAAGAATCAAACGTATTTTCATAGAGATAATAAAATCATTCAGACGACAAAACAACATTTCATATGAATATAATTTCTTTTAGATAAAATATCTTAATGAATATGAATTCTTTTGTTTCAAATATATAACATAATGAAAGAAATGTGAATTATGAAAGCATCAGGAGAAATAACTACAACTTGTAGATTCAACAACTGATTACGCTCACAATTCTTTAACAAAAAATAATTTGTATTCTTTTTGTTTTTCATGTTCTATGTTATTCTTCTTTATTTGGACAAATATGGTTTTCACTGTGTTTTTCTTTCATAATTTATCCTTCAATTTCTTGGTCATATTAATAAGAAGATTATTCATTTTTATTTTAGTTTTGTTTAATTTAATTATTTTATTATATTATTAAAAAACATTCATTTTTTATTTCGTTTTGTCTAGTTTATTTTTTTACTTATATAATTGAAAAATCACATTTATTTCTCTATTTCCCATCATTATATCATCATGGTAAGACTATTATCTTCGAAGGGAAAATATTGAATATATATTGTACCTAATTCCATAATAAATTTTAAAGTATTTTTTGCCAAACTAACTAAAAACTTTTTTTTTTTAACTTGCATTATTCTATGAGGTATGTATAAAAAACTCTTGTTTTTTGAACATTGTTCATAACAAAAATCCCAATTTTCGGAAGTTTGGGAACAAATATTTCATAGAATAATTTTTTTGGAGTGAGATGAATAAATAAAATACAAAACTCATGTGACATGTTATAAAATTGAATTGCTATACACTTGTGGGTGAACATCCGATACAAATAAATATTAAAATTCCCATAAGATAGAATAATATAATGAAATATGTAACCTCACAAAAAATAGCAGATACCATTTTAACGAAGCCTGCAACTAGGAGGTAATTAGACTACTAATGAGAACATGTTTTTGATAAACAATTTTTTACCGTGGAGAATTATGCTAGGGCCTTAAAATGGATTTCAAGATTTCATCTTCCTTTGTCAAACTCTTAGTTTTAGAGTTAAACTTGCTTTTCTTTAAACAACTTTTCATTTAAATTAAACATTACTTCTTTTGCTTTGGCTGGCTCAACTTTCTTTGATTCAACAATATAATATTCATTTGTTCACATGACAAGTTAACGAGCTTACTAAGCCTTGCGCGTATAAATCTAACTCTCACGCAAAAAACACTCTATCGCTTTCAACATATTGTCCCAAATTTCAATATGATCTCTAGGGGTCGAAATGTTGAATGCTTTAATGTATCCACAATTTCTGTAATAATTCCAGTATCTAGGTTGACATGTAAGCCACCTAGTGTATGGTCATGCATTAATTAATTTGTGGTGCGACAAAGATCATAGTCTTTGATCCAAAAGAGTGCAAGAACCTTTGAGTCCATGACTAGTACATTAAGAATCTTGTTGAAACAAGAATATTCCTCAATTAAATCCTTTAATTTCACTATCTATAATTAAAATCTAATGCTTTTATAAACATCAGAGTCCAAAATTCACATTAATGTGTCTTCCTCTTGTTTGTCATCTAGATGAATATCTAGTAAATTAGGCTCCAAGTATTTTTACTCTTTTGTCAGCTTGATAAATATATATAATAGGAGGCTCCGAGCCTTGACCTTGTCATTTCAATTGAATAATCCTTTTAAAAAATACATCACCTCTTATTTTATTGATGTCAGATAATGATGTTGGATAAGAAGATTAACATAATATTCATTGTTCTTACTATCCACATCGATGCCTTTCTCTTTTTGACGGAGCTCCAGTTCTGTCGTTGAACCCAATGACTTAACTTCACAAACAAATGCCAAGCCTAACACATCTTGATCCACTATCTCTCTGCATCCATATTCAGTATCTCCTTGCACCTATTGTACAGGAATGGATCCGCGTCCCTAATGCCTTCCAATAATACACCTATTTTGCCGATTGCAAGAAAATACGCGATAAAAAAATATATCTGATTTGTACATCATATGCTAAGGCCAATGCACTCATCCTACCTGAGAACCTGAAATACTCAAGGTGCAACAGATTCAGTTAACATGTTGCAGCACGCACAAATTGTATGAGATATTACATATGGAAAAACATTTTACATAGAAAATATTTTCCTTCGTACCAAACACTACTTTTGCTTTTTTGGTTAAAGGGAAATATTTTCCAAGTAAAGTATATTTCCATTTTCAATATATGCTGCCATTTGTGCTTTCTTCAAAATCTGAAGTGAATCTGTTACACCTTAAGCAATAACGGTTCTTTAGTAAGATGAATGTGTTGTCCTTACCATAGGATGTACAAATCATAACTTTTTTTTATTGCGCATATTTTATGAAATTGGCTAGACAAGGTGTATTACTGGAAGACATTAGTGGCGCGGATCTGTTCTTGTACCTTAGCTGCAATGAGATACTGAATATGGATGCAGAGATAGAGGATCAAGATATGTTGGCTTGGAATTTGGTTGTTAAGTTGATTCATCGGGTTTGAGGAGAGAAATGGAGTTATGTCCTAACGGGAAAGATATTGGTGTGGACAGTAAGAACGGGAAGTATTAGGTTAATGTGCTTATCCAACATTGTTATGTTACATCAATAGTATAGTAGGTGGCTTATTTTTCAAAAGGCTTTTCACATGTAATAACTAGGTCAAGGATTGAGTCTTATATTATATATTCACCACGATGACAAAAAGGGACAAACACTTGAAGATTATTTACTAGATAATCATCTTTGTGACAAACTAGAATAAGCCATGTTAATGTCAAACCTAGACTGCGGTCCAGTAGCAAATCAACGTGGAAACAATAGAGATAATGACTCTAAAGTATATCAAAGCATTAGATTTTCTGGAAAGAGAGTGGACTTAAACGATGTCATCAATGATAATTCTTGTTTCAACATTATTTTTATCATTTTGTACTTGCAAGCTTTGCCTAATGATTCTTTTCCTTTTCCAAGTGTGCATTCCTACAAGTTTAAAAGAAGCATTATTTTAGATGTGTGCCCTCCATAACCAAAAGAGAGAGGGTTTTGGAGTTTAAGAGTTAAATTGTGTTTTGACAAAAATCTTTGTTATTTTTGAAAAAAAGAAGATATATAAATCGTGATTTTTTGACCAAAATCTTTGTGTGCGCAACAACTTCCAGGTTGTCTAGCTATGCTAAAATAATATTCTTTTAAAATTTCTCCTTCTTTCATTTGACGGTATCTCCTCCTTGAAGTTATTCCTTGAGTGAGGATTTTTTGTCGCTTTCTTGTCACTTTCAATGAACTGTTCATATCATACATCAACCTTCAACCTTGAATTAACCTTGTAGATAAAAAACATCTATGATTCCCGATATATCAAAAATACACCCTAAGATTATGCAAATATAGTAATCCAAAAAAGACTGAGGTAAAGTCCACAAATAATAGTGTGAAAAAATGATAAAAATTAGAGGAATAATTGATTGGTTGATTTCTATTCTGTTAGAGCTGAAAACATTTTGTATAACTAAAACTAGGATTCATAATATAACTAAGAGCTATATTTTATAATATTAAAGTATCAATCTTGTTTCCCAACAATATGATGCACAATTTGTCGAAGATAATATAGTAATCAAACAAGGTTGGGGTCGAACCCCACATAATCAAAGCAATTATTTTATAATAACAACAACATCCAATGGGTGATGAAAAATCTTATTTGCTTTCATCATAAACCAAGTGCAAATATGCACGTTCATGCATCTCATTTCTTTTTTTTTTTTACCAAAACCATAGAATAGCATGTCTAAAAATGCTACACTCCGAAGTTTTTATTCGGTATAAAAAACTCATTTGCAATGTAGTAGTTATCAACAAATCTTATTGTACTAGTAATTTGATTAAGCAATTTCTCCGGTTGACGATAAAAGAAAGAGAAGTGGACTAAGCTCTCTATTAATAGAGCACGTACCATTGTGGTAAATATTGATATGTAATGTTCAGTAAATTTAGGCTTTAAATTTATAAAGTTTATTATTCAGTTAGTGTAGGTCAGGTAAGTTTATCAGTTCTTATTTTCTAGGAGTTTGGTTAGCACGATCTGTTCTGTTAAAGATGTATTTAAACTCCATTGGAGGCTCATTAATAAACAAACAATTTCATTCTACTTATGTGCATTTAATTGGTATCAGCCTCAAAATACTCTAACGAGTACGCCATCCAAGATACTTTAAAAAGATTCTGCGCACAAATGGGCCTTTCCATCTTTGTGCTTCATACCGACGCAGCTCCAATCTTCAGAATCTGATTCTATTCACCCTTCTTCACAACAGCCCATTAAATTGTCTGGTAGCCACAATTTTGCCATCTGGAAGGACCAGATTTCCGTGCTTCTTCATGGCTATGACCTCTACGATCAACTTGACGGCAATTGTGCCCACCTGAAGTAGTCACTACTAATGTCCATTAGACTATCAACCCCGAGAAAAAGGATTGGTTTTGTAAGGATAAACTAATTTAAAACCCACATCTTCAGCCTTTGTCACCATCTCAATCAAGTCACAAAATATCAAATAAATTGATGAATATACGGAGAGATTCTCTCTCTATTCGATGAACTCGCCACAACATGTTTACCCGTCAATAATGAAGAACTAGTGGTTTAAATATTGAGTTGCCTTGGGCCACAGTTATGTGAGATCTCAGAGGCCATACGAGAACAAGACTCTCCAATAAGCAATGAGGAACTCTTTGATAAGCTTCTGGATCATGAACTATTCATCTCACATGAGGATCTCAAGAAGAGTAAAACCCAGGTCACTGCAGTTGTTGCTCAACATGTGACCAATCCTCCATCTGCCCGATGCCACAAACGGTGCCCAGCCAACATTAATAATTGGCGTCCCCAAAATAGGTAGCCCACTCAAAGCAACACTTCCAAGCATCACGTTGATAATTATCAGTGGCGCAAATTACCATACAAATCTTCACCAGTATGTTGTCAACTTTGTGACAAATTTGGACATAGGTCAAGTGTTTTCCGCTCCCGGTCCCATAACTTCTTTGAACCAAAAACAAATTTTGTTGCACAAACAACGCCAAATAACCTTGGATTCTTGATTCAGGTGTGTCTCACCATATAACCTATAAAACTAACGCTCTTCGCAATATTCAGGACTCTAAAGGGATCGAGGAAGTGACAACGGGTAATGATATTGTGATTCCAATTACTCTAACGAGTAAAACTCATTTAAATGCTTCAAATAATGCTTCGAAACTCTTTAATATTTTGTGTTCTCCCACTATCAAGCGCAAACTTTTTTCTGTGCTTTTCAAATATATTCTAACCTAAATAAAAAAAATTATTTTTTAAATTTCTTGTGAAGGATCTGAGTACAGGAACCCCTCAACTGTGCAGACCGAATAAATCAGGCGTCTAGCAGCCTGAATAAATCATGAGTCTATGGATGGCCATCACTATCTTGACAAAACATAAACTTCACCATTTCCTGACCTTCCCTACATCTGTTGCATCAAAGATTGGGCCATATCCATTCTCGAGTTTTATTTTCAACTTTACATAATACATATCTTTCCTATTCTTTTAAGCACAAGTTTAGTTTTTGTAATTCTTATTGTTGCAATAAAGCGCACATATTTCCATTTTTTCCCAATGCTCTGTCCAACAACTTTTCTTTAGAAATAATTTATAGATCTTTTGGGACCATCCCATATTCTCTCTATTCATAAAAAGCGATACTATTTTCTCTTTGTTGATTAGTTCACTAGATACATTAAGTTGTACACAATGAAAAAAAGCATGACGTCCACAAATTTTCGAAGCTAGGTCACGTAAGTTTATCAGTTCCTATTTCTAGGAGTTAGGTTAGCACAACCAATTTTATTAACACTATATAAAAACTCCATTGGAGGCTCATTAATAAACATACAATTTCATTCTGCTCCTATGCATTTATATATATGAGTGGATTATGGGAACAACCTTGAAAGGGTCAATTGTACACAATATTACCTTTAATTTCTAGTAGAGGTTGTGGAGTTTATGATAGTTCAGTTTTGTTATCAATAAAATGAGTATAATTTTAAAATCAAATTGTCGCTTACTATATACTAGTGAAGATTTCCATTGTCATGGGATTATTCATTAAAATCAGAAACTACGAAATAAATACAAAAGAATTCTTACTGATGGTATAGTAAATATATTAGTCCAAATAATTTTGAGATCGAATTCCACAAATAAAAGGGTGAAAATGATACAAATTAGAGGATTACAAGAAAGATGGTCTGATTTCCATTCCATAAGAAATAAAATATTTTTTATAACTATATTTTAATGACCCTTTTTGGTCGTTTTGGGTAGTGATATGAGTCATTTTAAATTCCCTCAGTTTCTGAGTTATAGTGATCATCTTATTTTTTTATTATTGACTATGTTTGCATATTGTTGGGCTTGAAGCCTTGGTCGAGGACCAACTAGCTTTAAGCTTAGCCTTCTACGCTCTGGGAGCTAGGTAGAATTGGTAAGGTACATCCAGATGTTTAGTTGCTATTGTATGGATGTTGGTGATGACATGTATTGAATCTACACTAATTTTCACGTGTATTATTGTACGATTCCATTAAACACATTGATTTTCACTACAATTTTCAAAAAAGGTCCATTCTTACATTTACTCTTCAGAAAGTTGTATTATGCGAGTCGAAATACCTTTAAAACTTTGATAAATTAATTTTTGAGACGGAAGAGGTACTAAGGATGTGCTTCGTTTTTACTAGATCGGTCTGGAGTATTGCGGATCCTTTTTCTAGTGAATTATTTTCATAATCTCTTCCACCACGACGAAGTAGATCCAGTACTATGATAGATATGTTACGGAAGACTTTAATCTGGACCAGACAACATATATGAACTTTCTCAGTCCTATGGTCCCACAACACATGAAGAGGGTTATCCACGTGGGTTCTACCTATCATGTTAGTAGGTATGGTTATCCACGTGGGTTATACCTAGTTGAGATACTTTAATGAATTAGGCTACGACTTTATACTGTTGTGCATCATTGCTTTTTTGAATAACATTAATATGCTAGTCTTATGGGCAGTCGATTTGGATATGTTTGTTGTTGTATACATCACTGTCTTATGGGCTAGACATCCGTACACGTGATTGGGAATATAAGATATAAAATCACTTTCTACGCCTTGCAACAATCATATAACAATTATAATTATTAAATATAACTGTGTGAACGATCAAAAACTCCAATCCACGTATATTTGGGCTGATAAGATATTTCTTCAAGATCATGAAACACCATTAAAAAAATTAAAGTGGGACACTAATAAGTGTCACAGAGTTAGATGCGTAATGACTGGAAGCACTTATTTTTCCTGCCAAACTTCTTTCTTTTAAGAATATTTAGTTTTCATCCTACAATTCCAGATACTTTTGAAAATAACAACACCGTTTACATAGAAGTATATAACAAATTATCTTCTAATACACGAATCAATGTATACTTCTAAAGACATTTCAAAATATTCAACATTACATTTTTTTAAAAAAAAAAACCATTGTTACTTTAGCACTACCTTTCGTCTAAACAAAACTTGTAGTGTGCAACATATATAGATAATAACACAATAAAAAATATGATGAGTGTGTTTTGTTAGGTTACTTATTTTGAAATTTTTTTCCAAATCAACTCATTTTTATCAAATTTAAGGAAAATGATTTCCCTTCGAAATTTAAGAAAAGTATTTTCCAAAACTCTCTTCATTATTTTTTCCCTACACACAAACCAACACTCCCTCCCAAAAAATAAAATTTAAAGCTTGTTTTTACAAATATTTTTAACTTCAATTTATTTTTTTACCCAACCCTTACCCCTACCTCCAGCACCCTATCACCCCCTTCCCCAAAAAATTAAAAATTATTTGTAAGAGATATTATCAATTTATTTTTTCATATTATTTACCCCTAACCCCTGCCTCCCCCACCCTCCCCCACCAAAAAAAATTAACTTTATTTTTTAAGAACTTTTAAGTTTGTTATTTAAAAAAAAATTTAAACTTCAATATATTAAGCACTAAAAAATCCTCTTTAATCACCAACAAATCATGAAAAAAAAGTCAAAAATTCACCAACAAATCTTTTTCCAAACACATCCGATGTTGAAAACCACACTCACCAATAAAGAGAAACAATACTATATTTAAATCAACTAAACCTAACTAATTAGTGAATGATCGCCACAAAAATCATCCTAGTCATGGAAAAAGATAACATGATTATAAAAACTCTAACCTTGACGTTGTAGCTCGATTTCATTTCATAGGCACAAGTGAATGAAAGTGTATGGGGGGGATAATTTGAATCTCGCGCCTGACAAAAAGGCAATAACTCGTATTTTCAATAAATTTATGAATCATCGTGTTACGCTACTAATTATATCTTGTGATTTATCCCAAATAACACCATCCACATTAGCACAGAGTTGTTTAATTGTTCTGACCCAAAAACTTATGTCATGATAGTAGCTTCTCATACCCATTTTATTAGCTAGACATCCACACAAGTTCCTGGGACTTTTAGATATATAATTACTTTTTATGTCTTGCAGCCATCATATCAATATTATAATTAATAAAAATAACTCTGTGAACGATTAAAAACATCAATCCAAGCATATATTGTCCTATAAGTTATTTCTTCGGGAGCATGCAACACCAAAATAAGGGAAATTAAAGTGGGACACTAATAAATGTCACAGAGTTAGATGCATAATGGCTTGAATCACTTATTTTTCCTTCCAAGCTACATGTCTTCTAAGAAGATTTAGTTATCATCCTACATTAATTCAAGATACTTTTGCAAAAAAAAAAAAAAAAAAAATTAGCATAAGAAGTATATAACAAATTATCATGTAATACATGAATCAATAATTCTTCTATAGTCATTTCAAAAATCCATTGTTACTTAAGCATTACCTTTCCTCTAAACAAAGCTTGTAGTATGCAACATATATAGATAATAATAAAATGAAAAGCATTGATCGCATATGTCTAAAACCATAACTCACCAATGAAGAGTAACCATTCAATATTTAAATCAACGAAACCTAACAAATTAGAGAAAGATCACCACAAATATCATCATAATCATGGAAAAAGATAACAGGAGTATACCACCTCTAAGCTTCACACTGTAGTTCGATGTCATATCATAGACTCAAACAAATGAAAAAGTATGGTGGGATAATTTGAAACTCATGCCTGAAAAAAGGCAATAACTCGTATTTTCAATAAATTTATGAAGCATCACGTTACTTATTCTATCTTGTGATTGATCAAAAAGAATATCATCCACATTAGCAGAGAGTTGTTTAATTGTCCCGACCCAAAAACTCAGGTCATGATGACACCTACTACGTCCCATTAGTAAGTAAGTCGAACTAATTCTCTGGAACCGAAAGTAATGGGCTATTGCAGGAAAAGAAAAAGTTACAGAATATAAATAATAAGAAGAAGAACAAAAGAAAGAGAGAGAATAAAACAATACATAAAATGAACCCATGACCCGAGATAAGACGGTATTTGAGCAACTATTAAACACACAACTACAATAATAGTAATAATACCAAAATATAGAGCTCCTTCCAGATGCAAGATAATTACTTGACCTAGGGGCCCCAAGCAGAGGGGGAGAGAGACAAATCTAAACTCAAGAGATCACTCAAGTCCCCGAATCCATGAGCTGCTCTACATCACATTCAAATAAGCGGTGAGAACTCGTACTATGACATGTAGGGTATTGAAGTGTAGCATGAGTACCAACAATAGCCACTCAGTAGGCATAGGTTGATTGAGGTCCCAAAATAAAGTAAGCATCAACAACATGTACGGAAGGAGCATAAATCATAGATAACTAGAGGAAACACAAGAATATCATAATAACAAACAACTAAAACAAAGAACATATAGTAATGGAAAATAGATGAAGGAATTTAGCGATGAACCTGAATGCTCTAGCCCATCAACAAATTAAGGAAAAGGCACAACTGAGGGACATAGTTAGCCATAGGCATTATATTCTAAACCCTCAAAGAAAGTGTGACCAAGTACCTCATCGGTTTGCATATGGTGTGGGAAAGCATTCAACATTTGTTTGAAATGTGCCCATTTTTGGTACATGTCTTCCCCTTTCTTTTGAGCAATGTTTATTATCTCACCCCTCAGCTTAGCGTTTTTCTTGGATGGTAAAAATCGACTGAAGAATTTCTTTGCTAGATTATACCAAGTAGTGATGGAGTTTGGTCGTTTAGAATCTACCTAATGCCATGCAGTGCCTAACAATGAGTATGGGAACAAGGTAAGCCTCACATAGTCTGATGAGACTCCAATTGGGATTTATGTATTGGTAATTTCTATTAAAGTCCTAAGGTTGTTCAAAGGATCCTCATTAGGGAGACCAGTGAACTGCCCATTTGAATGGAGAATTTATACCATACTCTTACTTTAGTTCAAAGCTACCCCGATGGAGGTTTCCTAATAGTAGATTCCAAATTGGCTTTGAGTGGGATTTGCACATTACGTACAACCTTGCGGGGATGATCGAACAACATGGGGTGCTTCTTGGTTATTCAAGTTCCCTCCATCATTCGCGTTCCTTTGGTTGTCCACATTTTCCGGGTTATTCAAGTTTCCAAGATTATCCTTATCAACGTTTCCCCCAAGAACTAACTCTAACACTCTATTTCGTCCAAAGTTATCCATTTTCCTGCTCTGGCTTATGACTCGTTCAGATCGTTGTAAGGTTCAACAATATTTCCTATCCGAGTCAGATCTATTAAACAAGTTCCTGCAATAAACAAGCTAGTATCAAGTAATTAATAACTAAATATTATAATTGTAGACATAATAATATTGAATATACATAAATTTCTAACACCACGGCAGCGACGACAAACACTTGTTGATCCCCAAAATACACGCAAGTGTACGTGGCTGCGCAAGAAATATAAACTCATTAAGAAACGAGTTATCATTCCCAAGGAACTTATGATCAATTTATATTCACTTAATTCTACAGCTGAATGTAAAAAGTAACCTTCTTAAGAGTTGACAATATTTTATTTATCTACTAATAATTACTAATTAAACGGAAGTAACTAATTGTGAATGACTTAGATTTATTGTTTCAAGCAAGTTTCAAAGCAACCTCGGGGCTGCAACATATGATGAATATCATGCATCATATTATTGTCTTTGAATTACTTTCAATTGTCATGTTACTGTTTTATAGTGTTGATTGTACGATCCGGGTTATACGCCTCTATATTCTCTAGTCTATATAACCTTTCTTCTCCCAATTTTAATATTAGACAATAGATTTATCTGTGGTGCACAAGCATAAAATACAAAAACAAGAATATAGAAGTAACTTGTATTGAAAATTGAAAAGTAATTAAAAAACCCTCAAGTACTCAAAATACTATATATAGCTACAACCCCAGAATTAGGGCGTTTAGCTACTCATGATATTTCAAAACCAAAACATATGATTGTTCATGCTAATCCAGAAAATAGAAGCGATAAAGAAATAAAACCTATTACAACCTCGAATTCTTTCTCTTGCACACTAAACAAAATGACAAACCCTAACAATGTAGCCCAAGAGGTATATTTAGAAGTTTAGGAAAGTAGGACAAAATGTAACTTAGCTAGGAATCTTTTTTAACAACACTTTAACTTGAAAACTCAGCACATTGGTGGCGTGTCACGCCTCCAATCGCGCCAAGAACATTCTCCTATTTTTTTTATGTTGGCGCGTTGTGCCCAGCAAAGCCATTGAAAAAGCGCCTCTGAACTTCAGACATGGGCATGTTTCGCCAAACAGTGTCCCTCCAAAGCGCCTCTCTCTGTTGGCCCTTGGCGCCTCGCTCCTATAAGTGTGCCTCTCCCTAGGGCCTCCATCCTTAGCCAATTTCTCCAATCCTTTGCAACTCTTTTCTTTCCTTTCAACTCTATTATTCTTGAGAGTTCCTCGAAACTTCTAATCACCTGTTTGCGTACACAATCATCGCTAGTACAATAAAATCAAGCTAATAAACTAAATATCATTCTTCAATTCAAGCACTTAATGGGAAAATATTGACCACTTAGGCATATAAACATGCCTAAGATTAAACGCTTTCATCGTCCCCTCATTTCTCTTTTTTGTCTTCTTGAAATCTCAACGAAAACCCTAGGCATATTTTAGTATTAAAAATAGATCCTAATCATATTAGACCCATAAAACCCTACTAAAATAAATGAAATCTTATTAGGTAAGGAACATAAAAAAATACCCCTAACTATTTTCTGGTAACTTTTCTTAATTGGACAGCCTGACTTCAAAAGGGCATTTATCATTCATGTGAAGTCGAAACTTCCCAAACTCGATTGAGTTGAAAATAATATATAAATACATCTAAGTTAATACCTTTTAGACACTTTAATTTATCCTCTACTAAGAGTAATGGTCGTCGAAGTTGACCCGAACTTAGGAATGACTTGAATGATTCTCTCGTTTATTTTTCTTGGATATCAAGGTGCTACATATAGTAACCTTAACACTCAATAATTTTTAAATTCATTGGTACAATTATACTTACAAAGAAGGATGGTTCAAGTCTTAGTTTAAAAAATTTCAGTGGTGTTACAATATCTCTCCCTTGGGATCATTCGTCCTCGAATAACGAGTGGATTGGGTATGGAAGAGGGCTACTCTTATCATATCTACCATACCAACTTGAATTTGATTGCATTACTATTTAGAACCAACTAATGGCTCTCATTTAGCTATTTCTCATAGGAAAACCTCATCTTCTTCTTCCTTCTCATTAATAACCTTAGACGGAATAAACCACACCATCATTATCAGGATAAGATCATTAACATTCTCTTTCTAACACAACTCCATTAATAAAAGGACCTCTAAAAAGATATCCTCCAATCTCTTTGGAACTCATATCTATCTTAATTTCAAACACTTGAGTGGATTTCTCATCTTGTTATCTCCCCCTTAGGCCTAAAGTTGACATTTGAAAGCTATAGACCTATTCCATCATCTCTAACATATCAACATCCTTTTTACTCTAATACTTGGGAGAATAATATCTCATGACTACCAAACTCTCCGTAAGAAAGTACTAAGACCTCTTTCTAAGGTGTTTCTCTTAATCTTTTATGATTACATACCCTCTTGGTAGACCTCTTGAAGCTCTTATTAATCTTCTGACTTAGCCATACTTAAGTGACCATATATAAAGGTTTGGGTCGCTCGCATGTAATACTTACATTCATTGAAGCAAACATCTCAATTTCCCACCTACTCATCTGAGGTCTTCAACATCAAATCTCAAAACTAACATCATCACCCTCATGTTGCCATTATTTTGGATATGACACACACCTTAAATTCAAGATTAATGTTTATTACTGAACCCGAATGTTAACATGATTGCTCATCTACTATACTATACCTCATTACAGGATCACTTCGATAACCTTCTGAACATCACTAACCCTCTCAAATAAATCATAAGCCTAGATTAGATCTATCACTTTATGAATACTCTATGCTTCTATTAAACACATATACTTAGCCTTCTCTAACAGGATGACACATTGACATCAACTATATTCGTGTTAACAATGACTCTAACTTATCTTGACTAGTAACTATTTCTGTTTCTTCTATCAAGAACTATCTAGAACATTATTTTTCCTTTTTCTACGTCTAAAGCAACTCATTACTTATAACTGATTAGGTACACGATTGCAATAATATAATTTTCCCCATCACTATACCTTTTCTTATATTACTGAACATCTACATATATTCCTCTAACTCAGGCCCCTCTAACTACTACTTCTCATGATAGCGTAACTCATATTTCCCTTTTTGAGCAAAAATACTACCAAGCCCTGATCATACTTTCTCATAAGGATCTTAGCTGACACAATGCTTAAGGAAAAAAGTACAACTCTTTTTTTGCTCAAATGCATGATTCAAATAATTATGAGTGCTTTCCTCTAATAGTGAATGCTTAACTGAGTCAGAGGCTTATGTTAAGCCCATTTGTAGTCTCATGACTTCCTTAAGATTTGTGCATCGAGAAGCTCACCTATAAATGGACTAAATTTTTTGTTCAACCACCTCTAGTGTAAGGGGTGGTCGAATAATTATGAGAATCACATGAGTAAGAATAAATATCTATAACATAGATATATTGGATGATTAATAGTATGGAAGAAGGGAAACATTTCTTAGATATTTGTAGTCCCTCGTATTTAAAGTGGGGCCCTCACAACCATAAACTAGAAACTACTCACACTGCTTTTTAATCACCCTAAGACACTTTAAATTTGTGCTATTATACCAAATTTGTCACGACCCGAGTGTACAACCTAGACGTGGCGACACTCGAGAACTATTGTTTGTCCCCAAGCGAACCTTCATCCTGACTGACTACAAGCGGAAAAATTTTCTCAAGCATACAAAGCATTAAAATGAATAAAATTTATAAAACTTCAAATCTAATGACTTACTCTAATTAGATAAATAGAATATTTAACTATCCAACAATAGGCAATTTAAGGGTTTGAAGAATTTACTAACATAATGAAACAAACTTCTCAAACTCTACTGTCTATCTATGAAGCTTTAACTGACAATGATTGAAGTCGGGACAAAATCAACGACATTCTAAAAACTGATATTTCTGAAAGTACAATGTTGATCACTCTAGAAGAAAGTAGGCTCACCATAACTAACTCGAACTGCATGTGCTATCAACTAAGCACCTGTTTATAATCTTGAGTACATGTATCTGCATTATGACACGATGCCGATCAAATGTCTCAATACAAAGAATGTACAAGCATGTAAACGGAATTCTAAAGCATAAACATAAGCTCAAACATGATAAAAAAAGAAATATGCTTACCTCCTCCTAAATCACTCAACTAAACTCAACTCAAGAATACGATACTCAACTCAAGAATATCATACTCAACTCAAAGGTTTGATACTCAACTCAAAGTACAATACTCAACTCAAAGGTATGATACTGAACTCAACGGTATACTCAAGAATACTAAAACTACTTAAACTTACTCTACTCAGTACTAAAAGATAAGATACCCAACTCAGTAATAAGGTTATCAATTCACTAAACATAGCTCAACTTAAGATAGTAAACTCTGGATACTCAACTCAAGATAAAAAAAACAAAAAAGATGCAATATTTGGAAAAAAATTAGAACAGTAGATAGTAACTCAATGTGTTGAAGGATAAAATAACAACTCAATTTGTATATAATAAAATATAATACAACTAGGTAGGAGTTTCTCTAACCCACAACCATCACTATAAATTTTGTGATGATATAATGTCTCGCCCATGATGCCATACCTGTCGTATAGCTTGTCGGGATATAGAACGTCTCAACTAAGTGGATCCACTAGTCTATGCTAAAATCTTCAAGGAATTATCTAAAAAGTTTGACCATTTCTACCCACATTAGTTACATGATTAATAGAGACTTGGGTTATCTGAACTCTTCCCCATATCATATCTCAATACTATTCAAAAAAAAATATACATAGCTTATATGTTTGAAAACATAAATCTTTTATAGTTTGAGATTATTACCAAAAACTAGATTAAAAGATCTTTTTGAAATCGGTGTTTCCTCTCATGTTTAAATTTAAAATCAAGCACTTTACTCTTAGTCTTACTCAATTCAATGCTCAAGTCTTAGATCAAATTTGATAATATTGTAAAAGACTTCTTGAAATAAAGTTAATGACGAATTATGGACATGAACAACATAATTCAAGGTTTTCAATAACTATAACAAGAACTGATTACTCAAGACGCAACAACTCAGAACTCAAGAACTTCAATGATAATACTCGCTTCAAGAATTCTTGACTTAGAGGGTTCATACAGAATCATGGGCAGGGATGAATCAACTCAAGGACTCAAATATACTTGTTAGCTCAAGACTAATCAACTTATAGGGTTCGTGCTAACTTATTGGCCAAAACTAATCAACTCAAGGACTTCATGGGTAACATGGAATAGTCCAATGATTAGGAATATATTCTCGAAATGGTTTGAAACACAATTCTTAAGACAGAGAACTTGAAGATACTACTCCTCCAAATTATACTCAATTTATAGAGACCGTGTAGGATTTATTGGCATGAAAGACTCGACTCAAGGGTCTACATAACAATATGGAACTCAAGTATATGACTCTTCTCATTCTCATACTTACTTCCTAAAAACATACCTCAAATCGATAGTTGATTTAAAAGGATTCAAAATTGAACTCAAATACTTTCTTGGACTCTACTTTTGACCCTCTCGTAAATGTGAATTAGTAATTCAAGAGTTATGGTTCATGATATGAAGGATATAGGTGAAAATGTAGACTCATGAATACATTGTGCTCACTTACTTGAGTCTTGAAACATGTTATTAGTTGTATAAGACTCCTCAAAAATACTCAAAGGGACTTTCTCAAATGTTTGAAATAACTCTCAAGACTTACCTTCTAACTCTACCTTGAATTTGAATTATGGATTCAAGGTTTATAATTCATGCTATGAATGATTTTTATGTGTTTAGAAGAGGTTTAGAGTGTTTATAACAAAAAGGGAGTGAAGGTAAGCTTTAAAAAAACTTAAATGGAGTAATAGACTCCAAACTGGACGGGGAAGCGACTCTGGCGCACATGGTGGTCTGGGGAGCCAACCTGTCAACTAAAGAACATAATTTTGGGTGCATTTTCTGGCGCATAATTCCATTTCCCAACCAAGAAAAACCGACGATTTTCTTTTCTCATTTTCTCATCCTAACTCGCCTAGAATCGAACGGTGTTTCCGCCAATCTCTTGGATTAGATTATCCACATAAGTACACTCTAATATACTCAATACATACCTCAAAACAATCACTTTTACTCTCAAAAAATCATCAAAACCACAACAAAATAAGATTTAGAATGAACTTCAAGAACATTTGTAAAGAACTCTAATCTTTAAATTTCAAGAAGGAAATTTGCATTGAAAATAACATGATCGGCATGTAGATGAACAAACTCAACACTATGGAACCTAACATACCTCTTACGGATTAATCCCATGGTTAAAATTCGCAACAAAACTCAAGAATCTCGACGAACGCTTTGATGCTCCCCTTTTTTCTCTTATTTTCTCTTTTGAACTCTCAACTAAATCCCTAGGTGTATATTAGGATTATAAAATTGAACCTAATCAGATTAGACCCCTAAAACCTTACTAAAAACTAATTAAATTTTATTGGGTAAGGAAAAGACAGATATACCCCTCACTATTTTTTGGTAACTTTCCTTACATCGACAACTTGACTTCAAAAGGGCATATATCACTCATTCAAAGTCAAAACTTAACAAACTCGGTGACGCTTGAAAGATTATTCAAAGAAATTTCATTTATACGTTGGAGCCTACCAAAAAATCTGGTAATGAGAGTTATGGTCGTTTGAAGTTGACCCAAAAACATAAAGAACTTAGGATGACTTGAATGATTTTCTCTTTTTTTTTTCTTTTTGGATCTCAAGGTGCTACATATATTAACCTTAAAACTAAAAAAAAAATTTAATCCCATGGTACAATCCTAATCACAAAGAAATATGGCTTTTATCTTAGTTCAAATATTTTCCGAGATGTTACACCATCCTGAGGAGATAATTTTTATCGAAGGGATCAAAGTCTAAACAAAGGATAGGGACTTCGTTAAAATTACCAGTATAACAAGAGTAAACCTCACAAAGCCTGAAAACCCACATGGTTCCCGCAATAGCAAAGGGGACCTAACTAAAGAAGTACTCTTGAGAATAAGTTATATGGGGTCGTTTGGTTTGAAAACAAGTTATGATGAGATAAATTGTATTGAGACTGTTTATCATGGGATTCGGTACACTGAAATTATTTCTTATTGATTGTTTGGTTTGTTGTATTAAATATAGTAGGTATTGCATACTTTCTAATAGAAGATTATTGTATACAAAAATACCCTCGCCTTTATTTTAGTTCTATAGATTCTTTAATAGATCTTTTGTTATATGCTATAGGCATTGCAATATTTTACTCAAAAAATATTGGTAAAATAATATTTTACTGCCTACAAAAAAATAATTATTTTCTATAATTTATTTTTAACCTTAGCCAAAATGCGCAAAAACTTTATGTGTACATTATATAATATGATAGAAGCTTAATGTTTTCCCCTTGATGGAAGATGCACTATTTTTGGAATATTTTAACCTTTGTATATTCATTTTGTTATATTGGATTTGATTGCTAAACAATCGTAATTTACATTAGAAAGGTATAGAACGATAAAACTCTCATCAAAATGATGAAAACTAGAAAAAACTCACCATAAATTGCAGCAAAACAACACTACAAGAACTGACAAAAATGCACCAAAACATCCTAAGCGTAACAAAAGTAGAAACTAAATTTAAATAGCAAAATCAAGAATAAAACTGCATTAAAACAAACAAACAAAAAGAACTGCACTAATTAAAATGATATAATGGGTAATTTTTTCATTAGAATTATTTAATAGCACGATAAGTTATTTAGGGATTGTTATTCCTCCTAGAGGCAGGGATAACTTATTCCAGTACTATTTGTTAATAGTGGAATAAGTCATCCCATCTTGTGTAACAAAATAAGAGACTAAGAGACACTAAAAAGTTATTCCCATGTCTACTTTTTCTTATCCACAACACCAAACGACCCCTAAAAGCTAAGCGTCAACCTAGACTCATTCCAAGGCTTTAATTGCACCGACTATCCAAAAAGTAAGGGGAAATAACTCCCAAGAGAAAAATAACAAATGCCTCGAAAAGGAAAGTCCAACCTAAACTAAGGATTGCCCAAATCTAAACTACCCTATGGTGCAACCGAGAATCAAAATATAAGAATACGGAATATAATCGTAAATATTAAAATAAATCCCAAATAACATTCAACAAATGGTAAATATTATCTAAGAAACATGAATGTCAAAGCTACTAAACTAGAGCCCTACTATATAAAACACCTCCGAGCACCGCCATGCTAGAATTTTTTAATTACAATGTCAATAAGGACATTAAGATATAAAAGTTGAAATAGTTAGAGAAAGACCCAAAAATCTAGAGAAAAAAAAATGAGAAAGTGGGTTCCACACGAGGAATCCCTTGACGTAACACGGGACGTAGTATCATGAGTAACCAAAGCTAACCCTGCTGGCATATCGTAAGCATACTTAAGGATTTTTTCAAAAATAAATCATACTCTGTGGAAGCTTAAACACGACAAAAAGAAAATGAGGGGAATACCCATTCTAAGTGTGGATATATAAGAATTGAGAGTTCACTAACAATTGAATAATAAAATTCAACTATAAACTCGATATAAACTATGTATAAATAAAATCCTCGAACTAACTAGAGATGGTGGGTGAAAGAGGGTCCATTTATTTTTACCAAACACCACCCTAGGCTGTCTGCAAACGTCTGCAACACTCAGCCTATCTCACTCACGTTTTTGACTAAGTATAGAAATACTTAAGGTAGTAAACATAAAACAATGAACAACGCTTTAGAAGAATCTCTTCCCAACTTTTATTAATCTCAGAATCAATACAACAAGGCTTCACAAATTTAGTATAAGGCCAGAATCAAATCTCCCTTCCTTAGACAAAATTTTCACCCTTTAAAATTTCTGCACATGGCAGTTACATGCGACAGTTACAATTGGCAGTTACAAGCGACACCTGTCCGACACTTGTAATCACAGGATTTAAACTAATGTTTTCAACAGCTATATTTCTAACAGATAGAATATAATTCAAATTACATCCTTATCCAAATTAAATAGCAATATTCTAACACTTAGAATATTTTAGCCAACATTTCAACACTTAGAATATTTCAGCCTTCTTCCAACACTTAGAATATTTCAGCAGTCCTCCAACACTTATATTTTTATTTCAGCAATCCATGTGAATGCCTTTTTCTTTGCCATCGTCAAGTCTTCATAGCCTTGCCTCGTCAAAGCAACACGCTGCCTTGCCAATCACTCCTGCCCGCACGTAAGCCTTGCACGTCCAAGCTGATTTGCCAACACCCAAGCACCTTGAACCTGTGTTGCACTTTTTTACCCCCATGCATGCCAAGACCAATGACCAAGTCCTTGCCATGCGTGCACGTAGTTAGATCAAGTAGCTTACGGGTCTAATAGACCACCCGCACCACTTGAACTCAATGTCCTCATCGAGACTGTTTTGAGATAGTCATCGATTTGAGCATCAAATTGCCATAAGTGTTTTGCTTTCTCCCATACTGCATCAGCTGCACTCTTGCCTTTCCAATGAATCAAAAATTTTGTCTTTGTATTTTTCTTACTTGTGCCCAATACCTAGTGATCAAGGATCTTCTCACTACAACAAAAATGACTTTTAAAGAAAGGAAATCCGTTAGTTAAAAATCCATATCCAGTCGTTAAAGATCTATAACGACCGGAAAAAAATTGGTCGTCACCGGTCGTTAAAAGCTCCGTCGTTAAAGGTTAACGACCGCATTGTATAGCCGATCGTTAGATATTACTTAGCGACAACCATAAATCCGGTCGCCACATTTACTAACAACGACTACAAATTCCCTTCGTTGATGGTCATTCGGTCGTTAATATGTTGAAGTAAAACCATAATTTCTAGTCATTACAAGTACTTTCAGTGGTCAGATTCTTTCCTTGATTACATTACTTTTACACTTCCGGATCTTAATATCTTTTTTTTTCTGCACAAGCCATAATAAATTTAATATAAACTTTCTTAATATGTTTTGCTATGAACAAAATCATACTGAAAAACTTAAATACCAATATGTGTTCAACACAATATCTAAGAAACATATTCAACATAAGATCTAAACAGCATAGATGTTCGACATAAATATTATAAAAACACATGTTCGGCGTTTATCGAATCCTAATATTTAGAAAATGAAATAACTGCATATATATATATAGAGGTTAAAATGTCTCTAGATCTGCACCAACAATAAAAATTTAATATATCTTTCTTTCCAGCTGGCTCCACAGTTCTTCAACAAGCAAAGACGTTTAATCTTCATCACATTCTTCATCATCTATTTTAAAAAAAAACAATTTGAGGTCAATTCGTCACAAAATGCCTGTTTGCTATAACTTGTAATTATTAAACATATAAATCAATCATTTATAACAAAACTCAACCAAAATACATGGGGAAAAAGCTTTCTAATTAAGTCTTTTTGCAGATTGCTATCATTTAGTCCAAGTGAAGAATATCATTTTTATACGAGACCCAACATGTTTGACTTCTTACAAGTTTTATAAAGAAATTATATCATATCAACATCAATTATATCTCTCATTTTTAAAAGCAAATGTACAATGTATGTTCCATACATCACCTTTATTGCTGAAAACAGGATCCAACAGTATCTTAGCATTTGGAGAAAGCCACCAGCACGCTCTACTATTGAACTATATAGGCTACACAAAATTCATTCATGTGACTGTGAACCTAATTATGGAGATAAACTAAAATTAGATAACCATGTTTCACATCTACAAAATTCAACAAGTTCAACAAATTTAGAGTTCATTATTCAAAAACTATAACACAATAAAGATTTAACACGCAACACAAATACTAAGGTGAACATGTAGGAAAGGAACTCGGTTCTAAAAATAGGAATTGAGACAAAGATATGATGTATAATCATGTAGTCTCCTTAATCATTGAAAGTAGTACAACTAAAGTCTGCCTTCCTTCTAAAATCAACTTACCATAGAAAGACAGACTACTCATTAGTAAAGCCCTTACCAAAGATGAGCATTTGTTAATTACATCATGAAATTAATTGAAAAGTACACATCATGGCATTGTTGATGAAAAGTTTGCTAACCTAGTGGAGGTGATGGAGGTGATGGATACTAACGAACCAATATACTTTCAAGGCGATCATATTTACTCTCTAGAATATCAATACCTTTTGCAGTGATTCCTTTTCTTTTCGAGTTGTTTTCAGTTATTTCAACAACACAACCTTAGAAGTATTACCATCTTTCAACTCCTTAGTGGTTATCCCACCGCCAAATCCAACGGCATGACTTTTGCATTGAGGTCCAAAGCAACGTTCCACTACCTCAATATTGGTAAGAGATGGTGCAGATTGTACAAGCTCTTGAATTTCAGCCTATAAAATACAAGAATTGTTTAAATTATTTCATTGAATCAATCCAGATTGAAAATGTTAAATTAAATTTAATGATGAACATACATATTTTTCATTGGTTTCTGGTTCAACAAGCTCATTTCCCTTTTTACGAGTCTCAAAGAAGATAGTTGCCATGTTCGGTGGATTACCATCTTTGCCTCCCTTAACAAAAAAAAAGGTAAGTACTATAAAATATTTTATACAAAAAGTAGGTTTCCTTGTAGGGTTTCATGATTTATTTACCAGTTCATAAATAATCTCTCTTATAGGCTTGCTACTCGTACGATGAGGCATACACAACTTAGACCGGTTGATTGTGTTTCTTGTACTTGAGTTCTGCATTAACACAAGCTAAAATTATCACAAGCTTTTTTAATGGTTATATTTGTATTCTGAAATTAAATTTTGTAACTACTTAAATTTGCATTCTCTTGATCACAAATGAACTCATTTAATCAAAAGAACTATTCCAAAAGAGTTATCATATGTGACTTGGAAATAAAATTATATTCATCAGCTATGCAATCATACCTTAAACTTATCAGATAAAAAATGTTCCTTGACCAACCATTCCCAATCACTCTTGTCTACTCCTGTTGGAACATCTTTTAGAAACTGGTGCAATGATTTGTATTTCATATTCTTGTGCAGAGATCCTCTCCAATTGTTCCAAAGTTTTCTCATATGTTTCAAAACATTATCTCTTTGATCATTCATGTTATGACAGTCAAACGTTTCCTGAAATAGAGAAAGGTATCATCAGAACTTTATATGGAGAGGTACTGCAGATCATATAAAGACACCTGTGATTGTTTGGGATAACATGGACACATGTAGTGTATATGAAGTAATATGTCCATACATGAGATCACATACCACCTACATATTTTTGTTGGTATATATCGAAGAATGTTAACATCTCTAAACACTGGGATAATTGATTACTACCAAAACATAAAGTACTAGTTGACAGAGTTAAACATACGTAATTAGCCACCATGAGTAAAGGAGGAGTAAAGGAGTTATAGGGATCCAAACCAGTCTTTGGGAAGCATATCTTACTTGGAAAATTTTTATTCAACCAAAGCATAATTAAATTTATCCACTGGTTGGAAAACTAGAAAAAATTGCTTAGAACAAGAAAATGGAAGCAAACACAACAAAAAATCTAGGTAGAAATATGGGATGTAATGATTTACTATACATGGAAAGCAAGGAATTGGAAGATATTAGGGGTAATGTTGTAATTCTTACTGTAACATCTGCCCACATATGCTCAAGATTGTGCTCTTCGATATCCATCCATGAGTGTACCCGCAACGGGCACATATTATGAGCACGAACTAGCAAACCCAAGTGTCTCATAAATAAGGTGTGATTCGGCCCAACGACTCGATTTTGATAGAAAGTGACTTTTAACTTTTCTCCAGGTCTTAATCGCAGAACTTTCTTACAAATGTTTGTTCCCCTCACCTTGGATGTCCTATCATATTCACATGGACATGCAAATTTTAAAGTAAGTCAACTATGCTCTTTGATATAAATTTACTCCAGTAGTTAAGTTTTATGTGTCAAATTTTGAAAATATTACTGTATACAATGGCCTAGTCTTTTCAGATCTATAAGCCCAAATATGCAAAATAACATTCTATCTAGTTTTCGAAAAGTACCCATCAACAGTTCCAAACCAAGTGACACCAAGACAAAATAGGCCGAACATTGCCCATTGCAAGAGATAAGGCCTCAAGTTGCCAAAAAAATGTGATATAGAAATGGGCAACTAACATTGAAATAAATTTTGGAAAGCTTAAGAGCCCAAATCAGTGACTTTTTATTCTTAGAAACTTTCAATCAGAAATTCACAATTAATGAATTAAGAATAAGTGGAGGTTAATATGGTTAGTACAAGTGGAAAAAAAATAATAACGAAGCACCAGATGTCAAATAACATATGAAAAATAACTTTTCGGTTGTTTTCCCAGTAACAAAAAGAAAATAAAATATCACACGGAAGAAAATACATACTAGTTTCATTTCTTGTAGCATCTTCAATCACTTCAATAACATTTTTAGCCTTTTTAGACTTTAATAGACCTGCAAATTATAATATTAAAACAAAACAAAACTTCAAGCCAACTAACAACGACCAAGCATTACACAAAAGAAAGTAATATATACTAGTGTCACTTCTCTGAACATCTCGATAAACTTCATCATTTTTTCTGCCTTATCATATCCAACTGGACCTGCAAAGTTTAAACTAAGTCAATTATGCTCTTTGATATATATTGATCATTAATGCCAAATAATTAAAAGAATTTGGATAATGATCCAGTAGTTATGTTTTAGGTATCAAGTTCTGAAATTATTAATGTGATACAGATGGATCAGTTCAACGGGACTAAGGTAAGAAAATCATCGATCTGACTAGCTAGAATGACATGAAATGAATCTTGAATAAAAATGGTGTACAAGCTAACTTTTCATTCATATATTAGGGACTGCATCTCAAAAGGGTTATCAGTGAAATATTTGACAGCTGATGAAGTAATTGATTATATCAAACAACACAATCTTTACAAAGGGCAATAATCCAACAACTGAGTCCAATTGTAACTTCTTCTTTTTTTTTTTTTTTTGTAAAATAAGTGCAAGTACATATCGTCCTTCATGTGATTAAAACACACATAAAACCCAAGATTTATTATAAACACACACATTTATTTATTATACAAAACACAGGTAGCTTACTAGTACATAACATAAAGTTCTTAACACATGTGGCTTATTTGTACATAAACATAGAGTTCTTAACAAGGAAACTTAAAAACACACACACACACACTTAAAAACACAAACATACTATTACTCCAAATAGAGTTCAAACGATAACATATACTTAAAAACATTATTATTCCAGCTGGAAAATACCACAACACAATGCCACCTGCTTGTTCACATCATCAGTCTACTATCCCAACTGTCCAAATGGATAAGCAGGCATAACAGTTGAAGTAGAAGACTCAGAAGGACTACCACCATTCTATGCTAAAAATTATAAAATGTGATACAGAAAGGGGAATGGACAACATGTAAGAAAGATGTTGTTGAAGCAAGATTACAATTTTCCAGAATAGAGAGTTACTCAGACAAATAACTACTAATATTCCCCTTATCTCGAAGTTCCTTGTTCCTGGAAAATGCTAGCCATATGCTAACAAATCTATTTCCTAAGAAAGCAAGTCATAGATAATCTTTTTGTTGCTTTACATGTAACAACAAGAAAATACTTACTAGTTTGATTTCCCTTAGAAACTTGAGTCACTCCAACCACGGTTTTTGCTTTTCTAGATTCAAATGGACGTGCAAATTTAACTGCAAGTAAAAAACAATCAAGACTACAATTCAACTAACAAAAAGAAGTTGCACAAATAAAATAAAATTGCAGTATCACTTCTTTGGACAACTCGAGGCACTTCAATCACTTTTTTGGACTTATCGAATTCAAATGGACCTGCAAATTTTGATGGAAGTCAACAAAAATAAGAAGTTTATTTCAATTAGTAACAAAAAAAATACGAAGTAGATAAAGTTGAGAAAGTTAAGCAGAATTTCTTGATCAAACAGATTAACCAAACTAACTCTTTTGCAAGTGATCACTTCTTTGAGTATCTCGAGTCACTTCCATTTCTGGAAAGAGGGTGTCATTGTCTTCCATTGAATAAAAATCAGGAAGCGCATGGATACTTTTCTTTACAGGCTTATTTCGACTAGAAGCTGGTGTAGTTAATCTATTTTCGCCAATCATAGTCCTTTTTTCAGCATTAATCTTTATCCTTTGTCCCTGACCCTTTGCAACACTAGTCAAAGTGTATTGATTCATTTCAGCTTCTTGATGGAGGGGAGCATTGTCTTCCTTTTCCTCAAAACAAGGATGCACATGGAAACTATTATCTTCTAGCTTATTCAACTTAGAAGTAGTTGTATAGTAACTTCTATTTTTGATAATCGTAGTCCTTTGTTTAGCATTAACTCTGATAGTGCTCATAGATTTCAAACTTTGACCTAGTCCTTTTGCTAGGGCACCTGGTTGAATGAGTTCATGCTTGGGATTTTTTGAAACTTGTCCCATTTCATACTTCAGAGTTTTTGAGGGATTCATGTCAACCTAGATAATAATTAAAAAAAATAAGAGTGAAGTCTTCAAAACAAACGTTCAAATAGGTTAGGAAATTTTTCACAAGAATAAATGTGAATTGAAAACGCATTAAGAAAAGAGACACATGTACATGTAACGTACGTTCCTAGCATGAACCATTACTACTATAGTAAGATCAAGGTAACATTAAAAACCAAGTGCATTAAACAAATTTTCATAGAAATACTATAAATAATCATTACAATAAAAATTAATGAAGTAAATGAAAGCATGACAAAGCTCCAAACCTTAATGAGTTCTTTTTCTTTTCACTTGTGTAGAGTTATCTAAATCTTCTAAGTCATAATTCTTTTTCCGAATTATCAAAAGAATCACGAGGTTGAACCTTTTGCACTATGTGCCAACCTTTATTGGAATGATCGATAGCATAAAACACTTGTGATGCTTGGCTAGCTAATACAAATTGCTTATTTATTTTCAAATATCGCCGACGGTTAACACTTACAAAGCCATATTCATCCATTTTAACTCCCCTCTTTTGATCATATACATCAAATCACATACATCGGAATAAAATCACTCTTCTTCCCCCAACAAATTTTAATTCAAGAACCTCGGTTAACTCATCATAATAATTCATATGGTTTTGTTCTTCACCGGTCTCACCTACTACAACCACTCTAGAATTTTTAGTTTTTAGATATTGATCATACTCTTTCACATGAAACCTATATCTATTAACAATATGGCCTTTGAATCTTGTGACATATGGCATAGGGCCACGTGATAAAGATAGTAAATCTTCCATTCTCTTACTATCATCATATTTGTATAATTCTGCAACCTAACAACATCAAATAACTTTTTAGAAAACAATATTTAATTGCATTCTTGATTTAAGAAAACAAATTAATTTCTACTAACATTTTTTTGTAACCAACTAATGAATTTTCTATTCCACTCCACATCTGAACTTTGTTGAGAGGTCTCACTATGAATTTGTGAAAATTCTCTAACAAAGAATTGAAGTTTTACCAATAAATCACTTCAAAAAGTGTAGGTATCTCTCTATTGGATACATCCATCGATACTTAATTGGTCCAGCAATCTTAGCTTCATCAGGTAGATGAATAGACAAGTGCACCATGACATCAAAAAATGCAGGAGGGAACACCTTTTCTAACTTGCATAATTCTTTTGGTATTTGAGCTTCTATTTGTTCCAACTCCTCTACGCTCAAATATTTTGCTCCAAGAACTTTAAAAAAAATAGACAACTCCATAAGAGGTTCAGAAACAGATTTGCAAAGCATACCACGCATGGCAAGAGGGAGTAAATGTTGTAGAATTATATGACAATCATGACTTTTTAATCCTTAAGGTTGACACATTGAGAAATATTTGAGGAAAATCCATCTGGGATCTTTAAATTCTTCAAAAATTTGAAATTTTTTTGCTTATCTTGATCAGATAATGTGTAAGGTGCTGCTAGCAACTCATATTTATATCCATTTTGTATCGGATGCAATTCTTTTCGTATTTTCATTTTTTGTAAATCCAACTGAGTACTCAAGGTGTCTTTTGTTTTACCTGAGACATCTAATACTGTCCCCAAAATACTATCACATATATTCTTTTCAATGTACATGACATCAAGATTATGTCGCAACAATAAGGTTTTCCAATATGGTAGATCAAAGAATATACTCTTCTTATTCCAATTATCACCCCTTTTCTTGTGTGATATTTTAAACTTCTTCTGTGGATCCTTTGTTAATTGTAATCAATCTAAATCAGCAACCTGATCAAGAATATCATCACCGCACAACATTTCAGGTGGTAGCCTATGCTCAATAGTGTTATCAAATGACGCTTTATCATTTCTCCATTTGTGATTAAGAGGAAGATATCATCTATGACCCATATAACACTCTTTTTGGCCATTTGTTAGCCTTGTATGTTTTTTTTTTATTGCAACATGGGCAAGCGAGTTTTCCTTTTGTACTCCATCCTGACAAATTTGTATATACCGGAAAGTCATTAATGGTCCACAACAAAGATGCATGTAATGTAAAATTCTTTCTACTTGATACATCAAATATCTTGACTCCACTTTCCCATAATTCATTCAACTCCTCTATTAAAGGTTGCAGATAAACATCAATTGCATCACCAGGACTCTCAGGGCCAGGTATAAGCATTGACAAAATAAAGTTCTCTTGCTGCAAAGCCAAGGTGGCAAATTATAGGGAATAAGTACCACGGTCCAAATGCTGTACGGACTTTTCGACATTTCAAATGGATGGAAACCATCACTAGCAAATCCAAGTCGTACATTACGTAGATCTGCAGCAAAAGATGAGTGAAGCTCATCAAATATTTTCCATGCCATTGAATCAGCTGGATGCCTCATTATTCCATCATCAACTCTTTTGTCATGATGCCATGACATCAAAGGAGATATCTTTGAGCACATAAATAACCTTTGAAGCCTTGGCTTTAGAGGAAAATAACGTAAAATCTTTCATGGTATCTTCTTTCCCTTTTTTAATTTTGTTTCCCCACTATGTTTACCATCTTTCCATCTTGATGCACCACAAACTTTGCAAGATTGAAGAAAATTATCATCCTTCCAATATAACATGCAATCATTCTTACATACATCAATCTTCTTACAAGTAAGCCCAAGATCCGGAATAACCTTCTTTGCCTCATAATATGAATCCGGCAAGTTTGTTCCATCCAACAATAGATCATCTTTCAAAAACTTCAACAACATTGTAAATGACTCATTACTCTAATGACCAATACTTGTAAGGTGAAGCAATTTAACCAAAGTAGAAATCTTAGAAACTTTTGCACTTTCATATAATGGTAGATCAAGATCTTTCAATAGCCTATAAAAAAATATTGCTTCATCATTTGATTTCTCCTCGAGAAAATTATCACCACTATTATTCATATTATCTCCGTTAAAATCGGGGCACAAATCTATAAGCAAACCATCTATTTCATCCTCACCATCATCCTCTTCAATGTCATTATCATTTATTTTTCAAAATTTGATTGTTCTTCACTTGACATCTCCCCATGGTGATACCAAAAAGTATAACTTGGTATTATCCCATGTACTATTAAATGTGACCTAACCATAACACGTGTTCTAGAAGTTGCATTACCACATTTAATACATGGACAACGTATCAACTGCGGGTCTCCTAATTTTGTAAAAGCATAATCCAAGAAAGTCTCAACCCCATCTATACAAGCAATAGCAAGTCTATCTTTAATGAGTTCCATCCATTGTTTATAAGGCGCCATTATCTCCATGCATGTAAAATAGATATAATAATACATTAGTATAACGTAAAAGTAGTGCTAATTATATATTAAATTTTAGAGTTATAGATTCACACACACTAGATGTATATAGTTATGTATATATTACAACAAAAAATCAAGAAAAAAATATTTAATCTATATTTCAACAAGAAACACAAATAAATATTCACAAGATGATAATAAAAAAATTATAAAAATTGGAATAGTCCAAATTACATCACAAAAGACCCTAGCAATTCAAGAAAATCCAACATATAATAGTAAAAGACCAAATATTTCAAAATAATAATTTTTACACGTACATTCTAAACATCAATAGTATCAACTGCGGGTCTCCTAATTTTGTAAAAGCATAATCCAAGAAAGTCTCAACCCCATCTATACAAGCAATAGCAAGTCTATCTTTAATGAGTTCCATCCATTGTTTATAAGGCGCCATTATCTCCATGCATGTAAAATAGATATAATAATACATTAGTATAACGTAAAAGTAGTGCTAATTATATATTAAATTTTAGAGTTATAGATTCACACACACTAGATGTATATAGTTATGTATATATTACAACAAAAAATCAAGAAAAAAATATTTAATCTATATTTCAACAAGAAACACAAATAAATATTCACAAGATGATAATAAAAAAATTATAAAAATTGGAATAGTCCAAATTACATCACAAAAGACCCTAGCAATTCAAGAAAATCCAACATATAATAGTAAAAGACCAAATATTTCAAAATAATAATTTTTACACGTACATTCTAAACATCAATAGTAAAAGACCAAATAATATTTACGTTTATGATTATGAACTGAATATAAAAAGCAAGTTCACATTTAATTTATAAAATTATAAGTACAGGTTATAGAACTCCTACAATCTGATCTGATTATATTAAAAGAAGAGTATTCAAAGTCTTAATAAAAAAGGTGAAAGATTTTATATTTTTTTGTTTGTAGCATTTAAATTTTGTTACAGTTGTGCACTTTCTTATTACCTATATTGAAAACATCAAAGTTTTGATAGTGTCTGATAGTTTAACATTTTATGATGCTCATACCATTGTTCAAAAATCGGTGAAACACTGTAAAAGATCGTAACCAACAATACCTCTTAGAAAATAGCCAATAAAACTGGATTAAAAAACATAGCAAAACAAATGGCCACAAAAATTGAGACAAATACTTGAAATATTTTCAAAAACACATTAGTAAAGAAGAAAGTTTTAGGAAAAGAAAAAAACGTACCTTAAAAAAAGAAATCAACAAAAAGCCTTCAAAAGAATAGTTCTGTAGACACTTTCAACAATAATAGCAAGCACCACCACCGACAGATTTGGAACCAAATCCTACAACAACCAAGAAAGAAATATGTGAACATGAGATACACTTCACAGAAAAGAAAATATGAAATGCAACAAAGAGCTTACAAAAATCAACAACCCACATGAAATTATTTAGAAATGATTTCAGTATAGTCTTTCCAATATTATTTATTGCCTATTTCAAAGAGTTCATCCATTTTCAATGATACTATATGCAGGTGATACTATATGCTGCTTTCGCCATGTCTCTGATATTTCCCTTACATATTTTCTATTTATCATCTCGCTACTTTCATTAAAGTTTAGCCTAAATTATAGCACCAACTGAGTTGTCTCACACACATATTGGATTTAGAGGATACATAAAATTCAAATATGATTCAATAGAAACAAGAAAAAACAAAACAGGGAAAATTGCAAATGGGGTTGAAACAATAACTGTTGCCAAAGAAACAGAGAAATTAAGCACATAAAGAAAGAAGAAGAAGAAGAAAAGATGAGAAACTTAACTTGCAGTCACTTGAAAGAGTGTCATAGCATGAGAAGTGAAATAGAGGGAAATGATTAGAAAGAAGGCACGAAATGCTTTTACAAAATAAAAATAATCCCTAGTTACTATTAAGTATCAACCATAGTTAAGCAGAAAAGCGAGAAATCGATTCCCCGATTCTGGACTGACACCTGCTTTTTTTACCATAGTTTCACTTCACTGCAAAAAAGCAATAAAGCTTCACTTTTCTTCTCACTTTTAACAATAAAGCATTCGCTTTTGGTAACATTAAAAACAAAAGCCAACAATTGGATCAAAGAGAATTGTATTCAATGGAGATGCTAGTGGAGAGTGATTTCGGAATACTGAGAGATTTGTCTTATTCACCAACAAAACTATTTGTAAGGGCAAGGCAACAACTACACAAAATAAGCTACAAAATGAAGGAAAATAAAGAGATTTGAGATGCTGGCCAGAAAGGGAAGGAGAATTCCAACTAATGATCTGATTACAATGATGTTTACTTTTATATACTAGTAAAGATATAAACAAGGAGGTTCATATATAGACACATCAATATGTTGCTATCACTCCTATCAGAACATGAGTTATTCATTTCTTAACAAAGAAATGGCTGAATACATTTCTACGACACCACTCCTACAGTTGCAAGAAAAAGACTCATCTGCACCAGAAAAATCACAAGATTCATCACTACCCTCACAGTTCTTGCAAGATTCAACAACATCATGGTTAACCATATCTATCTGAAAGGGGGGGATTGTAACAACCCTAAAAATGACTATGATAAGTAATGCTTAATGTGTCTAGAATGCCTACGATTAGACCGGGTTCACTCGGATTGAATCGCGTAGAACCAGACCTCTGAACCCTTGCTACAGCCAAGTCAACTAACTTGGGAGTTAGTTGACCTAGGAAAGGTTGGGTCCAACCATGTAGGGCTCTCAAATACGAAGATTTACTCGAATGAGTCTTTACCGGACTTGAAAAGGGAAAATCATAGTTTGGGAGGGTCTAGGGATAAAATGATCTTTTTCTAGGCTAAGGGTAGTGTCGTAATTAATAAGGTGGAGGGGCAATTTGGGGAGAGAGGGCCGAAAATTGGCTCTTGAAGTGAAGTCTTGCTCCACCTTAGTTCGAACCTAGGTGGAAGCAATGAATTAAATTTGTTTTTAATTTAAGTTGGTAAATTAATGTATTTAATTTATATTTATTATTTATTAGCTGAATAAAATAAAAGGGAAATCAAATTTTTAATATTTAATAAAAACCTTATTTGACTACGTCCTAAACTAGACTCCTAAGCCTAAGCTAACTCTCTCCTCTCACGCTCATCTCTCTCTCACGTCTCTATCACTCTCACTCACGATTCTCTCTGCCAAATAACTTTAAAAAACAGTAGGTAAACCAAATATCTTCACACTTGAAGAACTCACAACGAAAAATTATAAACAAACAACTAATCAATCACGTAGGCAAAGAGAAGTTTTTCCGTCGAGTTTGGTGTTGAACTTTTGTTGTTGGACGTGAGTTTGGAGGATTTCTTTGGGCAGCAAGTCGAGTTTTTAACGTCAAAAAGGTATGGGTTCTCTTATCTCTTGGTCCCTTTCCCAAGAGACCCCTTAAGATTCAGTCAATTATAATTCGAAAACTAGAATTGTTCCCCGTTGCATGTCCTTGTCACTAGCTCCCATTGATTCGTAGGTTGGGTATGTTTGCTGGTAGATATTAGGCATGTAATGTGTTTTCGTGTTGAATATGTTCATGAATGTGTGTTTGGAATCGTATGAATGACAACCTATGTTTTCCGAAAAGATGTGTATGTGTGTACAATGTAGCCGTGACTATTACCTTTGGTTTGAGGTTCAAAAATAACATGTTATGTTTGTATTCTTACGTGCACAAACTTATGTAAATCGTGATGTTCATATGTGATGTAAAAATGTTGATTTGAGTGCAGTTCTTTATCGAATGAAATATTGAAAATGCACCTAAAGAACTCACTAAAAAACTACTTAAAATGTCTAAACATTTAATGTGAAAGAAGTGAGAAAATAGGCTGCAAAAATTTCCAGCAACTCATTGAAGAGTTTCGGCCAAGCTAAGGAGAATTTCATGCTATAAAAAAATGAATTAAAATATGTGAGATCACTGGGGATTGAACCCGTGACCTCACCGTGTTAATAATCAAGGAAATAAGGTGATAAAAAGGGAATGTGGCATGTGGGACTCGAACCCATGACCTTGGCTGGAAAATGAATTATGAAAATAAGAAATGAAAGAAGTGGGATTCGAACCCACAACCTCTCAGACAGCTTAAGAAAAAAGAAAAAGAAAAAAATGTGAGGCGTGGGAATCGAACCCACGACCTCTAGGCAGTAAAGGAGAACTAAAAGAAAAATAAAGAGAGGCTGTGGGCGTTCGATCCCACAACCTCATGGTCAACTCAAAATAGAAAAGGAGAAATAAATAAAAAAAATAAAAGGGGCTGTGGGGGTTCGATCCCACAACCCCTCGGCCAAGGAAGAGAAAATTCAAAGGAGAAAAATAAAAAGGAAACGTTGATGCTGGGGCTCGATCTAGGGTCCCAATGTCATGTGGATTGAAATTAAATGAAAAGAAAAATGTAAAGTGTTGTCCAAGGGATTCGAAACCGGGTTCCCTTGTCCAAAATTTCCGTATTGATACATAAGTCATACTTGAATTAAATATTCAAGAATAATGCTGCCTACTTAGATCGAAATTGAGATCTTGACATACATACAAGATGCATAAGTCTTGTGCCACATAATCTTAGGAAGATATGAATCACTTAAACGAACTATGAATGAAGCCTCATGGATTGTATGTATAGACCCATAAGTCTAACATACGTTTAAAAAGAAGTGAACCTAAGATGTATGTAATGAAATGATTTAACCCTAGAAGGGTTAAGTGAGAGTGTGAAACACACTAAATGGCCAAGTGTATTGGCATACGATGAAATGAATATTATGTAATGAAATGATGAAACCCTAGAAGGGTTAAGTAAGAATGTGAAACACACAAATGGCCAAGTGCATTGATATATGATGAAATGAACATTCACGTAAAAAGGGGTGAGTAATTATGAAGAGCAAATGTGCTAATGTTAATGAATGTGGTGACAACATGATAAGAGGCTAATGTGAAAGATGAGAGCAATCTCAAATGAGCCTAAGTAAATGTTACCAAAACATACTCACCTATGAGAGTGTAAAGTTAATGAAGAGACCAGTCTCTATGAACACTCTAATGAAAGTATTGAGAATAATGATACTTAATACTAATAATGAGATGAGAAATCATCTATTGATCTATGATGTCCTCATAATACAAGTCAGCTTCCATGACGTATGAGTTGAATGAAATGGAACTTTATACTAAGAACCGATAGACTAGCTATGAGCGGTGATGCCTTCTTTCGGGAAGGGCGGAGGTTCACGTAACTCTCATGAGATGAGACTGTCCGACATGCCGGGTATGTGTCTCCTTATATCTCCTAGTCTTCGAACCTATACTGCCAATATAGGGATCTGGCTAGGTTCAATTCCCATGTACGCTAGCATGTTTTGGGTCACTTTGGCCGGTGATTCCACCTCTTTTCGGTGTGGGGGAGACACTGGATTTCATGATGCTCACATGTTCTATGTTGGTTAAAGTTAAAGTTCCCAATGAATGAATGATTACAGCCTCAAATGATGCACATAATGAAATGAACGATACCAAAGGTGTTAGGATAGGATAATCAAGAGGTGAGCTAGACTCAAGTAATCACACTAGGTTATTCTTGATCATTGCACAACAAACCCGATGAGAGTCTTAAACTACATCCTAGGTATAGGTGGGGTTTACACTAGCTTATGAATGAATGAAATGAAGTATGTATGAACTAATGAAGCAGACTCTGTGTTTGCTAAAGAAGGCTCCCGAGTTGAGGTCCCATATGTTGAGCCCTCATTTTGGGAAGTCTTAATGTCAATTCCATGATTCCAAGGTCTCATGGCATATGAATGAATGATATGAAAGATGTTATGTGCTATACGCAATATGGTATGTGCTATGTGTAAGATGTTATGTGTTGTGTGCAGTATGATAAGTATGATGATGCATGTTACTCTCATGGCATGACTTTACTAATCCAAATTTGGAAAGCTCACTGACTTTCCTAATCTAAATTTGGAAAGTTCACTGACTTTCCTAATCCAAATTTGGAAAGCTCATTAACTTTCCTAATCCCAATTTGGCAAGTCCACTGACTTGACTTTCCATAATTATGTTGTTAGGAAAGAGCTATTCTTACTCATGCATGTCCTTGGTGTGTGCTTGCATATACCCATACTTAGTACAAGTTTGTACTAATCCCATACAACTCTATATTTTTAGGTGCAGGCACAGGTGGACGCTAGAGCTTACAGGATGACGTTGCAGTTATCCGGACGTGGAGCTTTCATCGAGACTTGGTAGACCCTCATGCTTTCGAGGATGTCTACCATTACTGTCTAGCTTAGATGTAGTCTTTAACTAGTGGAGTATGTTCCACTAGTGTTTCTTTCCGTTTTATTTCAAACATTGTATTGGTGCCATTTTGGCAATTATACATTTAATGCAGTATTGAACTATTTCTTTCAGTTGATAATCTTAATGTTAGATGGTTGATTGTGAACGTTATGAATGTAAGTAGAATGATCCTTATGCATGTTAAGAAACAAAAAGTTCAAATTTTCTACTAAAATTAACCTAGATGAAGTAACGATGATGTATGTAGGCTTGTCTGCGACCTCTGAGAGGTCAATGACGCCGGTCTCGTCTGGGGTCTAGATTCCAGTAGTAACAAAGTTGTTATCAGAGCCCTAGGTTAAATTCTGAAGATATTAAGTTCACATCAACCACATTGAGTAGTTTCTAAGTCATGGTAGTGAAGTGCACCATTATCCTGAATTAGAGACTGCATGATGAGTAGGAAAATTTCCCTTCTTCTACTCTTTATCGTGCTATCTAGAGCTTTGAAACTTTGTGTCATTCTAAGTATCTAACTTCCTTCTTGTGTGCGCGCGTAGAAGAGTACACACAAGAATTAGGATGGCCAAGTGGTTTATGGCGCCAGACTCAAGATCTGGCCTCCCAAAGAAGGGGAAGTGATAGAAATGCCCAGTGTGAACGAAAGACATTTGATAAGAGTGGTTGTTCGCATGGAGGTGAGTGCATGGTAGGTTCTAAATCCTGCTATGAGTATTGATGAAGAGGAGAAGGCTAAGTTGGCTGCTTACTAGCTCAAGGAGATGGCTTAGGTATGGATTTCTTCATAAATGCTAGACTACCATAGACTATCAAAAGAGGGTAGTAAGGTTAAGTTTTCGAATAAGTTAGAGTTAAAATGAATTAATGTTTGCAAGTCATGTTGCTATTTTTGTATAGCGTGGACATGATTTTTGTGTTGCATGAGTTGTGAGGTGCATCAAGTTAAGTGCGATTGAGAAGGAAGATCCTCAATCTCAAATATGAAGCTTCAGATAAGCTTGAGTAATGTGCATTATCCAGAGTAAGTGTGAAACAGAAATTCACAAAGAGTAAAGTCTCAAGTATGTTAAGATATATTCGAAAATCACCCTATTTATTTTAAAATGATGTGTAGTGTCATTCGGGGACGAATGTTCCTATGGGGGGGATAATGTAACAACCCTAAAAATGACTATGATAAGTAATGCTTAATGTGTCTAGAATGCCTACGATTAAACCGGGTTCACTCGGATTGAATCGCGTAGAACCAGACCTATAAACCCTTGCTACAGCCAAGTCAACTAACTTGGGAGTTAGTTGAGCTAGTAAAGGTTGGGTCCAACCATGTAGGGCTCTCAAATACGAAGATTTACTCGAATGAGTCTTTACCGTACTTGAAATGGGAAAATCATAGTTTTGGAGGGTCTAGGGATAAAATGGTCTTTTTCTAGGCTAAGGGTAGTATCATAATTACCCTAAATATATAATTAATTATTTAATTAATAAGGTGGAGGGGCAATTTGGGGAGGGAGGGCCGAAAATTGGCTGTTGAAGTGAAGTCTTGCTCCACCTGGGTTCGAACCTATGTGGAAGCAATGAATTAAATTTATTTTTAATTTAAGTTGGTAAATTAATGTAATTAATTTATATTTATTATTTATTATCTGATTAAATTAAAAGGGAAATCAAATTTTTAATATTTAATAAAAATCTTATTTGACTAAGTCCTAAACTAGACTCCTAAGCCTAACCTAACTCTCTCCTCTCACGCTCAGCTCTCTCTCACGTCTCTATCACTCTCACTCACGATTCTCTCTGCCAAATAACTTTAAAAACAGTAGGTAAACCAAAGATCTTCACACTTGAAGAACTCACAATGAAAAATTATAAACAAACAACTAAGCAATCACGTAGGCAAAGAGAAGTTTTTCCGTCGAGTTTGGTATTGAACTTTTGTTGTTGGACGTGTGTTTGGAGGAGTTCTTTGGGCAGCAAGTCAAGGTTTTAACGTCAAAAAGGTATGGGTTCTCTTCTCTCTTGGTCCCTTTCCCAAGAGACCCCTAAAGATTCAACCAATTTTAATCCGAAAACTAGGATTGTTCCCTGTTGCATGTCCTTGTCACTAGCTCCCATTGATTCGTAGGTTGGGTATGTTTGCTGGTAGATATTAGGCATGTAATGTGTTTTCGTGTTGAATATGTTCATGAATGTGTGTTTGGAATCATATGAATGACAACCTATGTTTTCCGAAAAGATGTGTATGTGTGCACAATGTAGCCGTGACTATTACCTTTGGTTTGAGGTTCAAAAATAACATGTTATGGTTGTATTCTTACATGCACAAACTTATGTAAATCGTGATGTTCATAAGTGATGTAAAAATGCTGATTTGAGTGCAATTCTTTATTGAATGAAATCTTGAAAATGAACCTAAAGAACTCACTAAAAAACTACTTAAAACGTCTAAACATTTAATGTGAAAGAAGTGAGAAAATAGGCTGCAAAAATTTCTAGCAACTCGTTGATGAGTTTCGGCCAAGCTAATGAGAATTTCATGCTATAAAAAAATGAATTAAAATATGTGAGATCACTGGGGATTGAACCCGTGACCTCACCATGTTAAAAATCAAGGAAATAAGGTGAGAAAAAGGGAATGTGGCATGTGGGACTCGAACCCATGACCTTGGCTGGAAAATGAATTATGAAAATAAGAAATGAGAGGAGTGGGATTCGAACCCACAACCTCTTAGACAACTTAAGAAAAAATAAAAAGAAAAGAAATGTGAGGCGTGGGAATCGAACCCACGACCTCTAGGCAGTAAAGGAGAACTAAAAGAAAAATCAACAGAGGCTGTGGGGGTTCTATCCCACAACCTCATGGTCAACTCGAAATAGACAAGGAGAAATAAATAAAAAAATAAAAGGGGTTGTGGGGGTTCGATCCCACAACCCCTCGGCCAAGGAAGAGAAAATTCAAAGGAGAAAAATAAAAAGGAAACGTTGATGCTGGGGCTCGATCTAGGGTCCCAATGTCATGTGGATTGAATTTAAATGAAAAGAAAAATGTAAAGTGTTGTCCAAGGGATTCGAAACTGGGTTCCCTTGTCCAAAATTTCCGTATTGATACATAAGTCATATGTGAATTAAATATTCAAGAACAATGCTGCCTACTTAGATCGAAATCGAGATCTTGGCATACATACAAGATGCATAAGTCTTGTACCACATAATCTTAGGAAGATATGAATCACTTAAACGAACTATTAATGAAGCCTGATGGCTTGTATGTATAGACTTATAAGTCTAACATACGTTTAAAAATAAGTGAACCTAAGATGTATGTAATGAACTGATGTAACCCTAGAAGGGTTTAGTGAGAGTGTGAAACACACTAAATGGCCAAGTGCATTGGCATACGATGAAATGAATATTATGTAATGAAATAATGAAATCCTACAAGGGTTAAGTAAGAATGTGAAACACATAAATGACCAAGTGCATTGGCATATGATGAAATGAACATTCACGTAAAAAGGGGTGAGTAATTATGAAGAGCAAATGTGCTAATGTTAATGAATGTGGTGACAACATGATAAGAGGCTAATGTGAAAGATGAGAGCAATCTCAAATGAGCCTAAGTAAATGTTACCAAAACATACTCACCTATGAGAGTGTAAAGTTAATGAAGAGACCAGTCTCTATGAACACTCTAATGAAAGTATTGAGAATAATGATACTTAATACTAATGATGAGATGAGAAATCATCTATTGAGCTATGATGTCCTCATACTAGAAGTCAGCTTCCATGACGTATGAGTTGAATGAAATGGAACTTTATACTGAGCACCGATAGACTAGCTATGAGCGATGATGCCTTCTTTCTAGAAGGGCGGAGGTTCACGTAACTTTCATGAGATGAGACTGTCTGGCATGCCGGGTATGTGTCTCCTTATATATCCTAGTCTTCGAACCTATACTGCCAATATAGGGATCTGGCGGTGTTCAATTCCCATGTACGCTAGCATGTTTTGGGTCACTTTGGCCGGTGATTTCACCTCTTTTCGGTGTGGGGGAGACACTGGATTTCATGATACTCACATGATCTATGTTGGTTAAGTTAAAGTTCCCAATGAATGAATGAGGCCAACCTCAAATGATGCACATAACGAAATGAACGATAGGTGTTAGGATAGGATAATCAAGAGGTGAGCTAGACTCAAGTAATAACACTAGGTTATTCTTGATCATTGTACAGCAAACCCGATGAGAGTCCTAAACTACATCCTAGGTATAGGTGGTATTTACACTAGCTTATGAATGAATGAAATGAAATACGTATGAATGAATGAAGCAGACTCTGTGTTTGCTAAAGAAGGCTCCCTAGTTGAGGTCCCATATGTTGAGCCCTCATTTTACGAAGTCTTAATGTCAAGTCCATGATTCCAAGGTCTCATGGCATATGAATGAATGATATGAAAGATGTTATGTGCTATATGCAATATGATATGTGCTATGTGTAAGATGTTATGTGTTGTGTGCAGTATGATAAGTATGATAATGCATGTTACTCTCATGGCATGACTTTCCTAATCCAAATTTGGAAAGCTCACTGACTTTTCGAATCCAAATTTAGAAAGTTCACTGACTTTCCTAATCCAAATTTGGAAAGATCATTAACTTTCCTAATCCCAATTTGGCAAGTCCACTAACTTGACTTTCCATAATCATGTTGTTAGGAAAGAGCTGTTCTTACTCATGCATGTCCTTAGTGTGTGCTTACATATACCCATACTTAGTACAAGTGTGTACTAATCCCATACAACTCTATATTTTTAGGTGCAGGCACAGGTGGACGCTAGAGCTTACAGGTTAACGTTGCAGTTATCCGGACGTGGAGCTTTCATCCGGACTTGGTAGGCCCTCATGCTTTCGAGGATGTCTACCGTTACTGTCTAGCTTAGATGTAGGCTTTAGCTAGTGGAGTATGTTCCACTAGTGTTTCTTTCCGTTTTTATTTCAGACATTGTATTGGTGCCATTTTGGCAATTATACATTTTATGCAGTATTGAACTATTTCTTTCAGTTGATAATCTTAATGTTAGATGGTTGATTGTGAACGTTATGAATGTAAGTAGAATGATCCTTATGCATGTTAAGAAACAAAAATTTCAAATTTTCCACTAAAATTAACCTAGATGAAGTAACGATGACGTATGTAGGCTTGTCTGCGACCTCTGAGAGGTCAATGATGCCGGTCTCATCTGGGGTATAGATTCCAGTTGTGACAGGGATTGGTAGAACTACAACCCTCCACACGATACTTGCTGGTATTAGAAGAAAATATGTAATGTCAAGAACAAATTTGCTGCTGGATTCAGGGGAAATGGTTGGTTGAGGTTGAATGGTATGTACACTATTAATAGTGGATATTGTTGGTAGAAAAATGATGGTCAGCAAATGGACCGGTGGAGAGCAATGTTAAATTGAAATAAAATCCCAAAACATAGTTTTACACGTCGGCTAGCAATGTGATGCAGACTACTAGAGAAAGACGGTTGAAATTTTACACTGGAAACTAATGCTCACTTATATTTTGAATGTGCTTACTCCAACACCTGCTTGGATGATATTTTGAACTCGCTAAACACTAAACCAAGGAACAGGAAGAATAACAAGAAACGTAACAAGGAAACTCCATAGAGGACTTATATGGGCAATACTGGCGGCACTAGTGTATTATATATGGAGGACGAGGAATGATGCAATCTGGAAGCAGAGAATGCAGAGAACAGAAGGGATAATGCAAAAAATACAACTTGACAGTAAAGTGAGAATCATTGAAGTACTAAAGAGGAAGCATAGAAGGAAAGATATATATAGGATAGAGCAATTATATAAATAGTGAATGTGTAGTTGTAGCTGTTGGAAATGCTTAGGATGGACTAGGTTGTTTTAGTATTATTTTTCTTATTAGCTTGCTGTAACTGGGTTCTGTAAGTTTGGGGATAAAATGTGTTCATTCAATCAAGAAAAAGATGAATCATTATACAACAAAGAATTCTCAAACTCCCATTTCATAGGTTCTCCTTCATTATCTCCAAAACTATATATCGATGAATACGAAGAACTCTGAAGCCAAGACAACTGTAAACCATAACATAAACCAACAGGTTCTGGTGGATCACAAACAAAACATGTTCAAATTGGATTATTTGGTTCTAACCCTGTCCCAGTCACCCCTTTACCAGAATACATTGCCCTGCATACCCACAAACATATTACATAATTTAAGGGCATGTGGATCAATAACCTACTGGAAAAACTTGTGAATCATACAGCATAAACTCAAAAATAGTCAAAATCAAAATACCCACATAACAATTTATGGTCAAAATCAGAATACCCACATAAATTTTATGGTCAAAATCGGAATACCCACATAACAATTTTATGGTCAAAATCAGACTACCCACATAAATTTTATGGTCAAAATCAGAATACCCACATAAAAATTTATGGTCAAAACAACCTAAGCTTACCTTTAAGGGAATGAAAGTCCAAGAATGTGTCAAGTTACAAGCACCCGCAGCAAACACCAGCAAAACTCATGTGAAATTTCAGCAAGGAATAGAAAACTCAAGTGAAATTTGAAGTAAAAAGAAAGACGCGACTTCTGCAATTAAAAAAAATAAACTTTGATTTCATTTATAAAGACTTTCAATATTGTAACGACCTGCTTAGTCGTTTTGAGCAGCAGATTTTATTTCTGGAAAAACTGTCTGAGACGACGTATCCCATGACGGACCGTCATGGGCACGACGGACCGTCGAGGGTGTCTCGTTCCAAACACTTGGAATTCTTATATTTGAGTGCTGAAATCGACTCTCTGAACTCTGTGACGGACCTGCAGGACGGACCGTCACAGACACGATGGACCGTTGTGAGGTTCCGTTTCAAAACACTTCAACTCTTGAGAATTGGGTACTGGAGCAATTCTCTGTCCGTCGTGACGGAAGTGCAGGACGGACCGTCGTAGGCACGACGGACCATCTCAGACTCATCAAGGAAATTGAGTCTCTGAAGGTTGTGACGAACCTGCAGGACGGACCGTCGCAGGCACGACGGGCCGTCACAGGTTGCGTAATCCCAGTCTGGGTCGGATTTCTGGGTAAGTTTTAAAGGGGCGTTTTGACTATTCCTGCTATAATTATGAATTTCGTGGGTTAATATTAATAACTCAAATTCTTGGGGGTGTAAAGGAGATGACCTTGAGTTACTTAGTGGGTTATTTCCTCATCTTTTATACCTAATTATATGCTAATTATGGAAAAGAGAGAGGGTTTTTGAAGAAGAAAAATAGAGAGAACAAGGAGAGAAAGAAACGATCGATAGAGAGAGACAAACAAAGAGGAAACAAAAAGCTTTGAGAGATTGCTTGCTTGATCAAGAATCCTTGGTGAAGGTAGGTTATGGTTTTGATACTATTCGTAGTAAACTCCTAATAGTGAATGATATGTATTGGTAGTATTGTAAACCTTTCTATATGCTTAATTGTATGCTTGCATGAATGTGATTATGTGATTGTGATAAAATAAGCATAATGAAGCTTTTGAATCCAAAATCTTGAAGAAACCCAAATTCACCTTGTTATTGATGATGCCTTGGTATAAAAGAAGGCTTGATGAATTGATAGAATGATGTTAGTGGATCGGAGTGTCACGTTCCGACACATAGTATTAGGGGATCGGGTGTCACGAACTGACACGTAGAATTAGGGGATCGGAGTGTCACGTACCGACACAGAGTATTAGGGGATCGGGTGTCACGAACCGACACGTAGAATTAGGGGATCGGAGTGTCACGT
>JABWTJ010000165.1:1226248-1342193 GCA_016801875.1 Solanum sitiens
TTAATTTACTCAATGTAATGAACCTAATTCCCAAAATGAGTGTGGTATTGAGGCTTGAGTCCTCATGGATGAACTTGGTAGTACTTATTGATGGTTATAGTACTTGTTGCTACTACATGTTGAGTATTGTAGTTGATTTATGATATGAACTGATATATACTGTTTTCTATTTTGAGTTGGCCGATGATACCTACTCAGTACTTGTGTTTGTACTGACCCCCTACTTGTTGTTTCTTTCTTTGTTATTGGGGAATGCAGCAAACGTACCGTCGTCTTCAACTCAGCAGCACTTCTAGCCAGTCGTCAACTACACCGGATTTCAGGGTGAGCTAATGCTTCTAGCTTGGACTGGATCTTCTCTTCAAGTCTTGATGCCTTGAACTTCCGGCATGGACTAGCCTTTTATTTATTTTAGCTTCTTAGATACTTTTAGATTAGTAACTTGAGGATAGATGTTCTTGTGATGATGACTTCCAGATTTTGGGGATAATGAGTTATAAATTTTAGAAGTTACTTAATTGATTTCGTTAATGAGTTTTAAGTCTTCCGCTTTGTGTTTTTGTTCAATATGTTGGGGTCTTAGATTGGTTGGTTCGCTCACATAGTAGGATAAGTGTGGGTGCCACTCGCGGCTAGATTTTGGGTCGTGACAAATATAGAGAGATATAACTTAATATTTATTAACAAACCTGAATTTTAGAACGGTACCACCATTATTATGGTTTGTTTTGCTGATTTTGCTCTAACGATTCAAGATTCTGCAATTATTCAGTCCCGCAGGTGTCTCTTTTGTCGCAGAGGAGTTGGAAGAAACGTTCTGATGAGTTGGGTTTGTGATGCAGAAATCTCGATGTTCTTTGTTGTGTTTTCTTACGAAAGGAACGGTAATGGGGTGACCATCAATTGGGGGTGGGGTAATAGAGGGGACTAATAAGTCTTTTTGTTAAAAAAAATGATAAAAGTAAAAATAAGTGTAATTTTTTTATAATTAACGTCCGGGTATAAAATTTTTTGAGGTGCGGATATTGTTGCTTTACTAATATTACATTAAAATATTCTTTTAACGACTGAAACTTTTTTTTGACGTTATAAATATACTTTTAACGATCGGAATTACATTGTTTCGTTAAAATTTTAAATCTATTTTCTTGTAGTGTCTTAATTTCAGCATCAAACTGTGTTGGTACTTATGTAGGAGCCCTTTTTGACCTTTTTCTGTCCGTATCATCTGCATCTGCAAAGTAAGGTTTCAAGAAACTCACATGGAAAGTAGGATGAATTTTTAACCTTTCTGGCAACTTCAACCTATATGAAACTTCGCCCACTCGTTTCACCACTTCGTATGGACCATCATAGTTAGGAATCAAACCCCGTTGTCTAGTCTTACTTAAAATTTGTTTCCAGATTTGTGGAGTAAGTGTAACGCCCTAAAATGAACTAGAGGTTTGTGATGGTTTCATGAGTTAATTTTAATTTAAAATGAATTATATTAGTGTTCTTAGGCAGTGTGTGAAGTTTGGTTGAGTTTGGAGTTCAAACATTCAAGAACATCCATGATGATCGGAAGGTGTGCCTTAGAAAGTACTTGTGTGTCTTGAGGTGTTTGAGTGAGTTTTACGTGTTCATTTTAATCCAAATTGATGTGGGATGTTCCTAAGACCTAGATGACTTAGTTTAGGGGTTTAACATCTGGGTACGACTCCATATAGAACCCACGAGGTGCCCTAGAAGAGGACCCCAACTCTTAGACAAAAACTGCCAAAAACAGTGTCCATCGACGAGCCAGTCGACGGCCAGTCAACCAGGCGACAGCTCGTCGACCTGGTCTATCATTTGGATATGAATGTCTGCAGGTTTGTAGGGTTGAATACCCAACAAACTAAACCCCATCGACGGGGCGTTGGTTAACAAACGGCCCATCATTTGTGAGTCGTGGATGCTGCCTGCAAAAGCTGTCTCGCCTGCTGCCAGCTTGGGGTGTTTTGTGTAAATTCAACCCAAGTATTTTAGGACCCTAGGATGATATTTTTAGTGTTTTAAAGTGATATTATATTATTTGTAAGTCATATACCTATACAAGACCCCTCACTTAAAAATTCAAACTCTCTCTTTAACGACAAACTCTCTCAAAGTCACCATTGGAGCTAAAACTCAAGGAGAACTAGGAGGGATGGTTTGGACGTGTTTCTTCACCAAACTTAGTGGGTTTTCTTGCATTTGAGGTATGGTATCCATCCTTGAACCCTCTTCCATTCAAGGAGTTCTTTCTAAAAGATTTCAAAAAGGGTTTTCAAACTCTACTTTCGTCCATCTTTGATTCTAAGCATGCGTCTTCTTGTTAAAGTCATATAATGATTCAAATGTGCTTATTCTAGCATTAATTTATTATTTTAATATCAAAACCTAATGACTTATGTTTACGCATATTTCAAACTTTTAGCTTAAGAAAAGGGTTAAGTGAACATGTTTGTGTAGAGAATGATCTTTGGTTTTCTTTTGTTGTTATTTTGGTTTAGTTACTGCCCTAAGGGCCTTATTATGATGAAATATTGAGAAAATTATTATAGGTGGTGATGGCTTGGTTAAATGGTGAGTTGCTTCTATTGTGTAATTCTTACTATAAATTGCTCTTGAGTGGTATGGTCCACCTTCTTGGTGGCTGTATTTACTTGATGAACTTGATATTAATTAGTATGTATTATGAATGTAGTTTTGAAGGCCTAATATGTGAAATGGGGTGATATTGAAAATGGGTCTCATAATGTGTTTTGTGAAGCTTGAATTGCATGTGTGACCTAGATTATGCCTAAATGAAGTATATGATTAGGTGAAGTATGTAGAGTGTGTGATTTGGTGAATGAAGGTCTAAAGTATGTATAGAAGTAATGAGAATGAAATGATGCTTATATGCAAGGTATGCTCACATACACACACACACACTTAAATGAATGTATGAAGCTAAGTTGAATAAAAAGGGGAGTTTTGGGGTGAACACTCTTTGTGAGTTGAGATGAAGTATTTAGTAGCAACCTCACTACATTCTAAGAGCTTTCTAAGATAGGTCGGAGGATGAATACCCTTCGTGAGTTAAGATGTGGTGTTCAGTAGTTATCCTTAACCTATAGTTTATAATGTTGAGAATCCATGGGGAGTTATGCCTAGCACCGAGAGGATATGAAGAAGGGGTGGTTACACTTTGTGAGTTGAGATGTTGTATTCCAATGTACGTCTTGAGATGAGTACTCTTTGTTAGTAGAAAATGACTTACTTCGTAGCAATCTCCTTATCCCTTAACTATGTGCCCTCACATGTGTAGCTATTGGGAAAGCCATGTAAAAGCTAAAAAGTATGACCTTACTCTAGGCAAGTGAGGATCCCTCATTTGATAGGGTTTAATATTGGGATTCCATGTCTATCTCTCATGGTCTATGTCGGTTAAGCTAACCCCCCACAAAAGATTTGAATGATCTAAGTCTTCTAATTGAACGTGCTACTTAGGGTAGGTGGTGGTATGGGATGCTATCTATCCATTGCACTAAGTAGGACCTTCCGAAAAGGAAGTATTGGTGCCAAACCTTCTAAAAGAGTGTACTACTTCGGGTAGGTGGTGGCATGGGACGCAATCTACTCATTACACTAAGTAGGCATTCCAAAAGGGAAGTCTTTGGTATTTTGTTGGGTGTTCTTCTAATGTCTTGTGATTGAGTGGTGACTTGTTTTCCTGAGTGGAGTAAGCTCATGGTGGTTAGTCTTAAGGATCTCCTTGTTGTGTATTGAAGGAGGTGTTTAGACGTTTTCTTTATGTCATACCTTGGAGAGCCTTAGATAACCTCGGTTAGGAAACTTCTACGGAAATGAGTTCACTTCCTCCTTGGCAATACCTTTGGAGTTCACTATGTTTGGAGTCTTTTAGTTCACTATAATATTTTGCAAGGTTCACTGTATTTGAAAAGTGCTCAATCTGTGGGAATCCATTAGGAGCCCTAAGTGTGAGTAGCAGTATGGGATTCTACTCTCACATTGCACTTAGTGTTACCTAAGAGTCCTATTGGAGAAGGGTACTTACATAAAGTCCGTATGAATGAATGTTTGGTACATGTTTATCCAAGAGTGTGGACTTGATTTTTCATACGAAATAAGCCTATGGTTGGTGGTCTTAAGGATCGCTTTGGTGTGCCTTGAAGGGGGTGTATGGGTGTTCCCTTCTTGTCTTACCTTAGGGAGTCTTAGGATAACTTGGTTAGGGAACCTTCAAAGGAATAAGGGTTCACATGACTTGGACTATGCCATTCACTGTAATGTCCTAACAAGTTTACTGTAAATTGTATTCTTGGAGTAAAATTATGGAATTCCTTATCTAAGGGTTAAATGATGTTTCTTATGTTGTTTTGTTTCTAAGTTCATGAATGTTAGATTTATTTGGCATGAAAGCTTATTTTACAAAAATGTCTCTTTTTGCATGATTTTGCATATGCCATACATAGTACATTGTTTTGTACTAACCCCATACTTTTCTATACTCTATAAGTATAGGTTTTTGGAAGCAAGGTTAAAGACTAGAAGGCAAAGCTTGGGAAAGTTTCTCTCAAGACAAAGTATGTCCTCATATATTCGAGGGCATAGTCCTTTTGTTAGTTTCTTAATTAAAGACTTATTATGTATTTCTTTTCATGTAAAGGGCCGTGTCCCTAAGATATTATGTTGTGTCTTTAAGTTGACTTGTGACGATGAGATTCTCTAGTATTTATGCAAGACTTCCTTTATTAAATTATTCGTGAAAAGTTTTAAATTCCGCACTACTTTTCATGTCTTATGTAATGAATGATAGTTAAAGGGTCTTGTACAAGACCCCAAAGGGTCAAGTACGCCTTGCCACGATCCAAGGGTTCTCCCAAGCTTCTAGTGGGTGCTTGACGGTCGTGACAGTAAGTTTTAGCAATACTTTGTCACCCACATTATATTCAATTGAGCGACGATGTTGATCAGCATACTTCTTCATGCGTCGTTGAGCCTTGCGCAAGCTGTCTTGTGCTTCAGATAACATTTCAAGTCTGTCCCTTGCAACCATGTATGCTACTGGACACTTTTCCTGATTTTTAGACTTAGCAACATCTAGTGGCGTCATAGGATGTTTGCCGAAAACAATTTTAAAAGGGCTCATTTCTGTTGTAGACGATTTGTGCAAATTATAACATAACTGCGTAGTGTCTAACAATACAACCCAGTTCCATTGACTTCTTGTCACATAATGCCTCAAGTATTCTTCCAACAAGTGATTAATCCATTCCGTCTGTCCATCTGTTTGTGGGTGATTTGCAGTAGAAAATTTCAACTCAGTTCCCATCATATTGAAAAAATTGTCGAAAACCTTCCAGTGAACCTTGTATCCCTATCACTCACAATGTCAGCCGGAACATAATTCAGGTGTAGCAATGAAAATAGAATATTTCGAAAATATGTCTACGACTACCATAATAGATGCTTTGTCATCTTCCATAGGAAACCCAGAAATGAAATCCATGCTTACCAACAACCAAGGCCTTTCAGCAATAGGCAAAGGCTGCAGCAAACCTGCTTCGTTCTTACATTTAGTCTTGTCCACTTGACATACATGACAAGTCTTCACATACGCCTCTGTATCCTCTTCCATCTTTGGCCAGAAATAAACATGAGACTGTAGATCCAATATCCTTTCAACACCCGAATGTCCAGCCCAAGCAGAATCATGTGCCTCTTTCATGAAGTCTTTGCGTAGTCCACCCTGATTTGGTACAACGATTCTCCCCCCTTTAAAATAGAGTAGATCTTCCTCAATCCAATACCGTCTCATTATGCAATCTTGCACTTGAACCATCCACTTAACATATAATAAGTCATTTGTAGCACATAACCTGATTGTATCAAAGAAATCAGTTTCAAGTTTCAAAATTGAATAGACTGCAACAAATACCTCTTTTCAACTCAATGCATCAGCAACCTGGTTGTGTTTCCCTGGCTTATTCTCCCACATGAAATCATATTCTTACATAAACTCTTGCAACTGTGCCTGTTTAGGACTCAACTTTTTCTGCGTCATGAAAAATTTATTGTCTACATTATCAGTTCTCACCACAAATCGAGTACCTAGGAGATAGACTCTCCAAACCTGGAGACAGTGTACAACATCAACCATTTCTTTCTCATGTGTTGAGTATTTTTGCTCAACATCATTCAACACAGGTTGATCTTCCTGTAGTAACACGCCACTAATAGCTTTACCAAATGAATCAATCTGCACTTCTAATGGTAACTAAAAATTAGGCAATTTGAGTATTGGTTCAAATGCAATAGCTTACTTCAAATTCTTAAATGCTTCACCACATCGTTCAGACCAAACCTATTTCGTATCCTTCTTCAACAAATCTGTTAAAGCCGCTGCCCTTTTTGAATAACCAACTATGAATTTCCTATAATAGTTAGCCAACCCAAGAAACGACCGCAAATCCTTAACATAATGAGGTGACTGCCGATCAAAAATGGCCTGCACTTTCATAGGATCCATTCGAACTTGGTTTTTACTAACAAGATGCCCCAAAAATTTTATCTCTTGTTGAGCAAACTCACACTTTTCCATCTTAACATAAAGTGTGTATATTCACAATTGAGACCGAACCAAACTTAGGTAATTAACATGTTCCTCCAATGTTCGACTATAAATAACAATATCATCTAGATAAATAACCACTAAATCATCAAGATAGTCAAACAATACATCATTCATCAAGTTGCAAAATGTAGTTGGGGCATCCCAAATGGCATGACAAGGAACTTATAAGAACCATATATAGTTACACATGTTGTCTTAGGTTCATCACCTTCTGCTATTCTAACCTTCTAGTAGCCTGCCCTAAGATCATGTTTTGTGAACCAGCATGCCTTGCTCAACCTGTCGATCAAATCATGCACCAACGGAATCGTATACTTATTCTTCACAGTTTCCTTGTTCAGCACCCTGTAATCTACGCACATTCTCATCTTCCCATCCTATTTATTTTGGAACAAAATAGGAGCACCATAGGGAGCCTTAGATGGTTGAATTAGACCAGCATCCAACAAATCATTCAATTATTTACGCAATTTAGCCAACTCCTTAGGAGCCATACGATAAGGAGCCTGTGCATGAGCAACTGACCTGGCAACAACTAAATTTTATGGTCAATATCCCTACTTGGTAGTAACTTCTTTGGTAACTCAGGCGGCATAACTTCAGCATACTATTTCCATAATTTAGCAACACAATTAGGAACTTCTACTATAACATCAGGCTTCAGTTCGACCAAGGCAGCAAGTATAGTCTTTTCACCCCTGTTCAACCCTTTGTCGATTGACATAGCAGACAACAACATTCCTTTGTCTTTCTTCTTTGCAACTTTACTAACTTTCCCAAATGGATGAACTCCCTTAAGAAATCCAGCATTGTTTTCCTTCATAACCATCATTCCATCTAAATGAGGAAACAGAACAAACTGGAATTTTCATAGAAAATCAATCCCAAGTATGATCTCAAATTTACCAAGCGGCATCACCATCAAATATGTTTTCCCACCTAACTTCCAGTCGACATAGACACTCCAAAAGACATGCCCATAATGGCCTATCCCTTAGCATTGACTCTTTTGATGTAGGAGGGGCTTTTAGTCAACATCAGCCCCAATTCTATAGCAATTTTCACATCCACAAACGTATGAGTAGCCCCTGTATCAACCATTGACATCACACGTTGTTCTTAACCTTCATTTCTATATCAATTCGTGGAGCATGAGGATTCAAAGTACTGGACGTTCCTCCAACGTTATTAACCAACGTAATCTGATTGAAGGACAATCCCAATGGGTTTGCCATAGCAGCCACAACTTCTTCTTCCCCCTCCCCTTGATTCACATTTCCAGCAAGCAAAGCATTAACATTTTCCCGGTTTGGACAAGACTTAGCCAAATGAGGACCACCACAAGTCCAACAACCCTTCAAATTACCATCTTTACTCTTAGGTTTGTCTTTACAATCCTTCATTGGTGCCTTCACTTTGTCATTTGTATTGTCCTTACGATTATCCCTTTTCCATTCCCCCTTCTTGTTACCCTTTTGCTTAGTATTTGAAGTAGAGGGAACATCTGTCACAGGACGAGTCGTCCGAAAATCAACCAACGAATCTGCAGCAGCAATAACACCAGGTAGATCCTTAACATTCGGCCTCCGAAGTTCGTTTTTAGCTGTAACGACCTGCTTAGTCGTTTTGAGCAGCAGATTTTATTTCTGGAAAAACTGTCTGAGACGACGGATACCACGACGGACCGTCATTGGAACGACGGACCGTCGAGGGTGTCTCATTCCAAAACACATGGAATTCTTATATTTGAGTGCTGAAATCGACTCTCTGAACTCTGTGACGGACCTGCAGGACGGACCGTCACAGACACGACGGACCATTGTGAGGTTCCGTTTCAAAACACTTCAACTCTTGAGAATTGGGTACTGGGAGCAATTCTCTGTCCGTCGTGACGGAAGTGCAGGACGGACCATCGTAGGCACGACGGACCGTCTCAGACTCATTAAGGAAATTGAGTCTCTGAAGGTTGTGACGAACCTGCAGGATGGACCATCGCAGGCACGACGGGCCGTCACAGGTTGCGTAATCCCAGTCTGGGTCGGATTTCTGGGTAAGTTTTAAAGGGGCGTTTTGGACTATTCCTGCTATAATTATGAATTTCGTGGGTTAATGTTAATAACTCAAATTCTTGGGGGTGTAAAGGAGATAACCTTGAGTTACTTAGTGGGTTAATTCCTCACCTTTTATACTTAATTATATGCTAATTAGGGAAAAGAAAGAGGGTTTTGAAGAAGAAAAATAGAAAGAACAAGGAGAGAGAGGAACGATCGATAGAGAGAGACAAACGAAGAGGAAACAAAAAGCTTTGAGAGATTGCTTGCTTGATCAAGAATCCTCGGTGAAGGTAGGTTATGGTTTTGATACTATTCGTAGTAAACTCTTAATAGCGAAGGATATGTATTGGTAGTATTGTAAACCCTTCTATATGCTTAATTGTATGCTTGCATGAATGTGATTATGTGATTGTGATGAAATAAGCATAATGAAGCTTTTGAATCCAAAATCTTGATGAAACCCTAATTTACCTTGTTATTGATGATGCCTTGGTATAAAAGAAGGCTTGATGAACTAAAGTAATGAGATTGATGATGCCTTGGTATAAGAGTGAGCTTGATGAATTGATAGAATGATGTTAGTGGATCGGAGTGTCACGTACCGACACATAGTATTAGGGGATCGGGTGTCACGAACCGACACGTAGAATAGGGAATCGGAGTGTCACGTACCGACACATAGTATTCGGGTGGTAGTCACACGTCCGACACATAGTATTAGGGGATCGGGTGTCACGAACCGACACGTAGAAGTAGGGGATCGGAGTGTCACGTACCGACACATAGTATTAGGGGATCGGGTGTCACGAACCGACACGTAGAAGTAGGGGATCGGAGTGTCACGTTCCGACACATAGTAGTAGGGGATCGGAGTGTCACGTACCGACACAAGAGGAAGAAAGATAATGAATCTTGAGAGATGTTAATATACTCAATGTAATGAACCTAATTTCCCAAATGAGTGTGGTATTGAGGCTTGAGTCCTCATGGATGAACTTGGTAGTACTTATTGATGATTATAGTACTTGTTGCTACATGTTGAGTATTGTAGTTGATTTATGATATGAACTGATATATACTGTTTTCTATTTTGAGTTGGCCGATGATACCTACTCAGTACTTGTGTTTTGTACTGACCCCCTACTTGTTGTTTCTTTCTTTGTTATTTGGGGAATGCAGCAAACGTACCGTCGTCTTCAACTCAACAGCAATTCTAGCCAGTCTTCACTACACCGGATTTCAGGGAGCTAATGCTTCTAGCTTGGACTGGAGTTCTCTTCAATGTCTTGATGCCTTGAACTTCCGGCATGGACTAGCCTTTATTTTTTAGCTTCTTAGATACTTTTAGATTAGTAACTTGAGGATAGATGTTCTTGTGATGATGACTTCCAGATTTTGGGGATAATGGGTTATAAATTTTAGAAGTTATTTAATTGTTTTCGTTAATGAGTTTTAAGTCTTCCGCTTTGTATTTTGTTCAATATGTTGGGGTTTTAGATTGGTTGGTTCGCTCACATAGTAGGATAAGTGTGGGTGCCACTCGCGACTCGATTTTGGGTCGTGACATTTGCTCAGCCTTGCATACCAGAAATGAACTTATGTAATTTATCCATATCAGACATATTTTGAATGTCTAACATCACATAGGTAAATTCTTTAATGTATTCCCTCACCAAACCTGTCTGCCTTAGTCTCTTCAACTTGTCCCTTACATGCTAAGAGGCGTTGCTAGGAAGAAATTGATCGCGCATTTCTCTAATCAACTTATCCCATGTATCAATTCTGGGTCGTCCAGCACTTACATTATCTGTATTTCGAGTCCTCCACCAAAGTTTAGCATCACCCGTCAAGTACATTTTAGTAATGTTGAACTTATGAGCATCAGGCACCCTTGGAGCAGTAAAATACTATTTCATATCCCAAATGAAAATTTCAACTTCTTTAGCACTTCTTGCGCCTCCAAAGGCTTTAGGTTCTGGAATTTTCACCTTAGAAGATTCACCATAATTTGAACTCAATGTTGCCACAGCCTGACACAGTACAACAATCTTTGCGCGAAGGTTTTCATATACCTTCTGTAGTCCCTCCAGTTGTAGTGTATTTGCATCACAAAAGTATAAGATTTTAGCGATGTGTCCATCAACATTCTTTCGATACACACCGATTTTGCCTTGAACTCTCCCAATGTTTAGTCTCAAATCAATGATTTGTGTCAAAAGATCCACAAACGTGGGTCTCCCAAAGTCTCATCTGTGATCCCAATGAAAGCTTCAATTTTGCGTGCCAATTCCCATAGTTCAGCGTTCTTCACCATCGTTTAACCGCTCTCTGATACCAATTGAAAGAGGGTCAGTTTATTTTTACCTAACACCACCCTAGGCAGTCTACAAATGTATGCAACACTCATCCTATCTCACTAACGTTTTTGACTAAGTATAGAAATACTTAAGGCAGTAAACTTAAAACAATGAACAACGCTTACATGAATCTCTTCCCAACCTTTATTAATCTCAGAATCAATACAAGGAAGGCTTCACAAATTTAATCTAAGGAAAGAATAAAATCTCCCTTCTTTAGACAAAATTTTCACCCTTTAAAATTTCTGCACATGGCAGTTACTTGCGACCGTAACAAATGTCTGTTACAAGCGACACCTGTCCGACACTTGTCATCACATGATTTAAACTAATGTTTCCAACAACTATATTTCTAACAGATATAATATAATTCAAATTACATCGTTATCCAAACAAAATAGATATATTCTAAAACTTAGAATATTTCAGCCTACATTCCAACACTTAGAATATTTCAGCCTGCTTCCATAACTTAGAATATTTCAGTTGTCCTCTAACACTTAGGTTTATTTCAGCAATTCATGTGAATGCCTTTGTCTTTGCTATCGTCAAGTCTTCACAGACTTGCCTTGTGAAGCCAACACGATGCCTTGCCGATGACTCTTGTTCGCACGTAAGCCTTGCACGTCCAAGCTGCTTTTCCAACACCCAAGCACCTTGAACTTGTGTTGCACTGTTTTGCCAACATGCATGCCAAGACCAATGCCCAAGTCCTTGTCATGCCTGCAGGTAGTTAGATCAAGTAGTTTATGGGTCTAACAGTGGGACATGACCCAGCTAACACTAGCAAAACTGAAATAGAAAGATTAAAAATAGAATGATGACATGTCACTGCCGATACTGTTGAACAGGAGATCAGGAAGTGATCTACGTTTGATCAGAATGTTGAGGATTTTATCCTACATCACGAGATGATTTAACGCATATGTAGAGCAGATTATGCGTCACTACATGAGTACTAAGCATGTACGATAAGATAAAACTAAAAAATAATATACATAACTAAACAACACAATGATATAATATGAATATGAAGGAAATACAAAAATATACTGAATATTGAGCTAACTGAATTCCATCACCAACTACAAACATGCTTAAAGTGAACAGTGAACTATAACTGATAACATGGTCAATGTACCATGAGAGCTATCTGCGGAGACCGATGTACTATTACCCAACATAAAACCACGAGAGCTATTTGAGGAGACCGATGTATCACCCCATCAAAAGGACCCAATATACGTTTTATGGGTATAAAAGCATGACTTGTGAGATAAATAAATATGTTTCCCATAGAGGGGACTTATCCTATGGGGGCACCTAGTTATGGGACTATGAACTCCCAACTGATTATTTTGGTAACACATTATAACTTAATTTTTACCCTACTGAATAGCTCAAAATATTGACTTGCTAATTGAAAATACAACAATAATGTAATGATAATGAAACATTCTTAACTGAGAAATGCATATCTGAATAAACTAACCTTGCAAGTGTAATTCATGTACTAAATGAATCTACTCGACTAGGATGTGAGTTTCATGGAAAAAACTAAGCAACCATTCCTTAAAAGCATTGTAATCTGATTTGTATTAGTATGATAGCTAAATCACAATATAAATCTCTAATTTTAGAAACCCTAGGTCTAACATAATGTAGAGAATCAAGAATCTGGCTGAATTTTAGGGACATAGTGAATGAAAGGAATCCAGTAGTTAAATTCCACATATGGGGTTACGAAATTCAGAGATAAATCTTTCAATTTCAAGGTTTGAAATTATGAAATCTTTTTGCATTCTTGAAGTTGTCTTGGTCAACTTTTTGTCCCCTTTTTTGTTCTACTTGGTGAATTTTTGGAGTATGAGTTGAGTAGGGTAAGTTCTAATTAAGTTACTAGGCTAAAATGACTAAAACGATGTAGTTTAGGGGTCCAACACATAGTGAAAGGTTAAGCAACCCCTAATTTAAAAGCTGCCGGGAGAAACAACTGGACCGACAACGGTCTCTTTACTGGCCTATGGTCTGTCCTGTGAACCATAACTTTGGCTTTTAGAGAGATGGAATCTTAGGGTCCGAACCATAGCATGGACCACAAATCGTAGTCCCACCAATAGTGTGTAGGTCTTGGCGTAGGTCAAACCCAAGACTAGTTTTGTTTGAGGTTTTGGGGCGGACAGCAGGTGGCCAACCACTGACCTCACCTATGATCTTTGGGTCACACTGCGGTCCGTGGGTGGTACCCATTGGTGGACCCTACAACCTCTGATTTGTTCAATTCTATTATTTTTTACACACGGAGTGTTACATTATGTACCCATTGGGAACATTTATTACGACGCTCAAAATGATAGGTTAAAGTAGAGCCTTGTCTTGCGTGTTAAGTAATTATTTAAGGGGTCAGTTGCTAAATGATTTATAATTTACTAGACCCCTAAGTGTAAAGGAGTTTCTATAGGTTCAGGGAGCTAGAGTTGCAAGACCATGGGCGAAGCCAAAAGGGGAAAGCCTAAGAAAAAGGGCCAAGGCTGCCCCAATGTGGCTAGACACTTCTCAAGGGTCCACGACTATTTTCATGAGCTGTGGTCTTGACCACGGTTCGTTGAACGGATCGTGAAGGCCCCTTAAGCATTTGTGATGCATGGAACGAAGCCTAGCCACTGCCAGGCGTGGGAAGTGTCCTGGTATTCCCTTGGAATTATGGGAGGCTATGTTACATGATCCACCATTTAGACACTACCTCAACACTCCACGAGATTCTTCACGACTCGTGGTGGCTACCACGATCCATGGTTCCACCCGTGGTGTTAAGGCAAGGTGAGAAGAGAAGGTACCAAGGCAAGGCACCCCTTCACGAGCCACTTCACGACTCATGGTAAAGACTACGAGCCATGCATGGGAAGGCTCGTGGGTTCACTTGGCCTTGTGAGGGAGTCGCAAGATGAAGAGGCTACGTCCTCAAAGACCAAGGGAACCAGAACGACTCGTGGTTCCTAAGACGGATAGTCAGCAAGGGCGTGAAGCTTGTTTAGCTTCAAGAAAGGCAAGACAACCTTGCCTAGCTACTGCCCCAAGTCCACTAACTCAACCACGACTCATGTTGTCAATCACGACTCATTAATTAAATACTTAGTAGGGTCATTTTAACATCCATATATATATATATATATATATATAATAGGAAAATTGCAAGTGCTTTACATGGGATTGACTCATTTTATTAAGCTTACATATGATCATTCTACAATATTCATATTATTGATAGATACACTACATTTTCAAGAAAAAATTATCCTAAGGCAAAGCATTCTTACGAAATTTTAAAGTGCTATATTTTTTAATATTTATTTTTGTTATACAAAAATTAGGAGTCATAGAGAGATTTTAAGTATAAGAAAGATGTCTACGAAAATGTCCATAGAAATAGCTGGCCAGAAGTAATGAAATCCTCTTAATGCCAAAAAATTATAAATAACAAAATCAGACATTCAAGAAGAGGCCAAAAATCGTTGAACAAAAATACTTACAAGTAAAGTGGAACATCACGTCCATACAAGAACATATTTAACTAACCTCAAATTGAAGACCTTCAAATCCTTTCTTATGAAGCTGCATCAATCTTGTTATTGTAGTATTACGTATCCTGTATATTGTTAAATGAATTTTATTTTATTATGCAAAGAAACCTGTAAAAAAGGACAAAAGAGAAGATCAAGTTTCAATCATCTTTACTGAAGCTTTAATAGAGTGAAAAAAAAGTCACCAAAAAAGCAAAATGAATCGTAATAATTATATGAATCACTATAAATTATAGTTAAGATTAAGCTCCATTAGATAGGAGGATTAAAACTTTGGGGAATGAAACAAACTTTATTAGATGCTTAATTAATGTATTTGAATTAGACTACCGTATAACGAAAAAAACTACAAATAATAGTGGTATGAAATCCCTCTATTCATAAAAAACAAAGGGTAATGTTAATAAATGCTTATTTTGCTTTATCGTAAAGTTCACAACTCTTTTGAAAAGTTATAACACTTCAAAAAGGTCACAACCCTTCATAAAACTCATAATTTTTCATAAAAGTCCCAACTCTTCATAAAAGTCACATTTTTCCAAAAAAGTACAATAATTGATTTAAAAGTCGCAACTCGTTATAAAAGTGAGAACTTTTCATGAAAAGGGAAGGCTAGTTTTGGAAATAAATAAATGAAAAGGGAATTCTAGTTTGCGGAAGTAGAAGAAGGAGACCAGAGTTTTGGTTGTTTAAAAATAAGAGGAAATCCCTCTATTTTATAGAAAATAGAGGGTTGTGTGAACAAATGTTCATTGTGTCTTATAAAATAGGTTACAACTATTATGAAAAGTTGCAACCCTTCAGAAAGTTTACAACATTTCATAAAAGTCACAACTTTTCGTAAAGTCCTATCTCTTCATTATATAGCTTTGTTTAAACGTCGCAACTTTTCATAAAAGTCACATCTCTTCATTAAACACTACTTTTCATAAAAGTCACAACTTTTGAAAAATGTCGCAACTTTTTATCTAAGTCACAATTTTTCATAAAAGTCACATCATTTCATGAAAGAAGAAGGCTAGTTTTGGAAATAAATGAATTTAAAATGAAATGCTTGCTTGTGGTTACGTAATGTAGGCTTGACTAAGTTTCTCTTTTATATAAATATATGCTATGATATGATATGATAGTTTTAAACTTTTAAACACCAATTTTAACTCATTATTCTCAAATTACCCAAATCAAAAGACCCAACTCCTTTTCCCTCCCAAAAATCTTCTCTCTTAAACCTCCATGAAGAACATGGATGGAGATCACCAAAGACTTGAAGATGGGAGATTTTCACACAAAATTCATGGGGAATTTAAGTCTGAGGTACAGGAGTTCTTTATCAATTGACTATCTAGCATCAAGGATCCCTTTTAAATGTGTTTTCCAACTTCCCCAAATTCTAGGTTTTGATCCAATTCGTGGGTCTTTTTCAAACATGACTTCTTTTATACAAAATGGATTAATGATGATTGAATATGAATGTTTAAGGATGTATTAAAGTATTGATTAACTTTTTGATCTAATTCTTTAAAGACCCATAAATATTCTTCTTTTGATAACCCTAAACCTTAATATGGCTATGTATGATATGTTGTTAGTAAGGGTGATGTATCATGAACATGGGGAGATGTATATGTTGAGTTTGACAAGATGCTATGGTGGAAGGTCCCAGCGCACATAATCCCCTAGCTATATGTATGAATGTATGACTCCATACATGTCTTGAATGACTTACTTGAATGATGAATTTATTGGTGCCTATTTAAATAAACCATAGATATGTTGTTACGACCCAAAGTACCCCCTCGGCGTAACCGGCGTCATCGTCCTCTAAGAGGACTAAGACAATCCTCTTAGAATTAGTCATAGCAAATCATAAGTCAAAATCACTGAAAAGTGAAAACTTTTACTTATATAGCAAGGAGGTTTACATACACCTCTAAATAGGAAGCATACATAAGCTTCTCGCAATAGACCATAACAACGCATAGGAATTTAGTCTAATACTTTCTCTAATATCATCCATCTATAACAAAATCAAACAATCAGGGCAAAGCCCTTATACAAATCCATAGTTGCCACATAGGGCTTACATTAATATCTTCAACAATAAGAAAGAAATGAATGTCTACTAGACAATACAAGTACTACTAAGATAGAGTGTGTGGTAGCATCCTCAAACTAGAGGGGATACCAAAACTTGGAGAGTCTAGTCCAAGCCTTCTTGCTTTAGCCTCAATGATACCTCAACGGCCCGAACCTACAATGTTTGGGGAAAAGGGAAGAAATATGGGTTAGTACAAACCACATGTAATAAGTATGGTCCCTATACATAAAAACTGTTAATGCATGAGAAAAGGCACAATTTAGTCAAAACTATGCACAATGACCAACAATTCAATTTACACATATAAGGAACATCCTAATCATATCAACATATAAATAACTCAAGCAACACTTGTGAAATGCCAAGAATAAAGCCCCATAACCCTATTCAAAACCAAGTATCACATTAAGTAACCCATTTCATACTTACAACATAGTTTCATATATAACATGCTTCAAATATTGAGTCTAGTCATAGCTTATCAACATAATCATAACCATAATCATAATCATAATTGAAAACTACTAGAATCATCCTATAGGATCCCACATGTACAATGTGTAAGAGAAGTCACATACCCTCTCTAACACTATGTAGTAACCTTTACTTTAGGGAAATAAGTACCATAACCGACATGAGACCATGTGAGCTACATGGAATCCGGTGTTCTACGCCCACACCGAAAAGAAAGGGTTAACACTTGCCTAAGGTGCACGTTCGTGCTATTCTAGGTGGATCCACTAAGCTAGAGTCCTATGTGGGCACATTGTTAAGGGACAATGAGATTGTTTCTAGAAACCTTGAATACTAATCGTGAAGGTTTCCATCCCATTAGACAACACATACCTTGAGAATCCACACTTCTAGTCGTGAAGAAACCCATATGGGAGGCCGGACTTACTAACGTGAGACCTCCATCTCATTTACATGCCCTTTTGGTGCTAAGATATTATTCCCTTTAGTAATATCATATAACATCGTACAAGTTCACATTAGTCTCTTTTAGACTTTTAAATAAACATCTAATCATAATAGCTCATAGGTGATCACAAGTGAGAACTATACTTTCACTTTAAACACAACATTGTAATCATGAGAACTACATTCAATCATATAATTATCACATCATAACATAATTACATACTTCATAGCCAATTCATAGATCTAGGGTTAGGGATGAGGGATCCTTGTCACCAACATCAAAAAACACAATTAGCTATAGCATCATCATCACATAAGTAGATTTCACCTTGCATAATTGAGATCAAAGAAGAATCAAGATCATACCTCATTACCCTTCATGGGACTTCATACTTCAATCCCCAAGAATTCACAACCAACATATGAAATAGGGCAATTTATGAGGAATTAACATAACTAAAATCAAAGTAAACAACTGACATGTTCATCACCATCAACGATTCACCTTAATCAATCCAAGAAATTAGGGATTTAGGGAAAAGACATAGTCAAAGGAAAACTCATAGGAATACATAAATTAACCATTAATTCATACTTAAACAAAATTAACTGATCGTATTTCATCACAATTGATTCACAATTTCGTTGAAGAAAGAAGACCCATGTGAGGAGAAAACCCTTGTTTTGAGGGATTAAGAAATCGTCTTTTGAAGGACCTCTTGTGGAATGGATTTCCAAGAGTGAAAGAAACCATACCTTATAGATGAGAAATCCACGAAATTGAGTTAGAAAATTTGAAGGCTTGATCTTCTTCTTGGTGCTCTTTTGGTCTATAATGGAGTTTTGGAGGAAGAGGGAATTTTAGGAGAGAGAGATTTTTGAGTTCAACTTATGGGACTTGATTTGAGTGATAAAATTGACCTAAAACTGACCCTAATACATTATATAGTCACCCATTAAATTACCCAAAAGACCCCTCACCTAAATGGGTTTATTTGTGAAGTCAAAACACCCAAAATACAACTTTTACGATATCTAGGAAGTGGCTCCGCGTCGCGGGTACAACACACACTTTTTATTTGAAAAATAAAAACTAAACCAGTAAGGTCCGTGTAGGCTGCGCGTCGTGCAGCAGCCCACTGAATCCTGACTTACGCAGGCTGCTTTGGCTGCCTGCCCACCCATGTTGGGTCCTTCCCAAGGACCCTTTCGGTGGTCCTTGGGGTGTCGTTATCGGACGTTTAGACTCTCTATACTACACTATACCTATATAATGTCTTTTTACAAGTTTTAGACTTCATTTGAACCTCCGAAACCTTCCCCAAACATAGAGACATCAATTAGTTAAGTTTCGCTAGTTTTCGGACCTTAAGGTCTTTCTTTAATGCTATGGCTCCAAAACATCTCAAACAAGTTATTTGCACTTATTTAGACATAAAATCATTATTACGTGACATTTTAGGCTCTATAATAGGTCATGGAAATTTTTGGGTGTGTCCCCCCCCCCTTAGCAAAATTCGTCTCCGAATAACACTCTAAACCTTCTATAGGAGGAAAGAGTCAAGACTAGCTGCCAGCCAACCAACGATATAATAATGAGTCACAACTCATAGGAGTAAATATCAACTCCTTTCAACATATATCCACACATACCATAACAAAAACTCAACTTTTCATATCACATAAGGAGATACTACCTTCTCCATTTCAATATGAGCTCAACATGAACATGAAAATTTGACATGTTGATTTCTTATCAAAATAATATGAATTATGCTCATCATAGTCTTCCATGAATACTTATAGCACACAACACACTCAAGTGGAAACCAACATAGTAAATATATGTCATGGAAAGACAAGAACTCAACTTAGGCATGAATTTCTACTACAATATGCACATAGTTAGAAAAACATGATAAGTTCAACATTATTCATAATATTCATATAAGGAATTACTAACCTTAATCTTGGCTAGGAGTAAGGGGGAAAAGATGAGGATAGCCAGTCTTCATGTCGGCCTCGGCCTCCCATGTTGCACCCTCAACAAGGTGGTTCCTCCATAGAACCTTTAAGGAGGCAACCTCCTTATTCCCCAATTTCTTATCTTGGCGGTCCAAGATCTCAACCGGGACCTCCTCATATGAAAGAACCTCCTTTACCCCCAAACCTTCTAGAGGAAGAATGGACACCAAATCACCTATACACTTCTTAAGCATAGATACATGGAATACTAGATGAATCACGGCCAACTCATTTGACAATTTCAAATCATAGGCAACACTGCCAGCCCTCTTAAAAATTTCATACGGCCCCATATAACGGGGACTAAGTTTCCCCTTCTTTCCAAACCTCATCACCCCTTTCATGGGTAAAATTTTCAAATATACCCAATTACTACTTCAAATTCAAAGGTCCCTTTTTCTATTATCGGCGTAGGATTTTTGTCGACTTTGAGCCGCTTTAGTGTATCACTTATAAACCGAACCTTCTCGAGAGCTTCATAAACTATGTCGGGACCAAGTAGAAAAAACTCACCTACCTCGTACCACCCAACCGGGGATCTACACCTCCTCCCATAAAGTGCCTCAAAGGGTGCCATGGAGATAGTAGAGTGGTAGTTATTTTTGTAGGAGAATTGTATCAAAGGTAGGTGGTCATCCCTATTACCTTTGAAGTTGATGACGCAAGCCCTCAACATTTCTTCAAGGGTTTGAATAGTGCGTTCTGCTTGACCATCCGTCTTGGGATAAAAATTTGTACTAAGTTTCACCTTCGTACCTATCCCACTTTGAAAATCTTTCCAAAAATGGGAGGTAAATTGAGTACCTCTATCCGAAATGACGGAGAAAGGGGTTCCATGCAATCTCACTATTTCTTAGAGTTACAATTTAGCATAATCTTCCGTCGAATATGTGACTTAGATGGAAAGAAAATGTGCGGACTTAGTCAACCTATCCACAATGATCCATATCGAGTCATGTTGTCTTTGTGTACGAGGCAGCCCAACTATGAAATTCATGTATATATCCTCCCACTTCCATGAGGGAATGTCTATATTGTGATTCAAGCCACCCGGTCTTTGGTGCTCCACTTTTACTTGTTGGCAATTCAGACACTTAGCGACAAAATCCGCTATATCTCTTTTCATAGCGTTCCACCAAATAGTCGTGGAACATATTTGTGGCACCCGGGTGAATGGAATATTAGGAGACATGAGCCTCTTCCATGATGAATTCCCTCAACCCATCCACATTTGGTACACACAATCTTCCTTGGTGCCTAAGCACCCCATCTTCCCCTTGAGAGAAGGACTCATTATCTTTACTAAGGACAGTTTCCTTTAACTCCATCAATAAAGGATCGAGGTGTTTCTTGGATTTCACCCCAACCACAAGAGACGACTCGGAGTTATGGCGAACCATGACACAACCCTTGGGAGAGTCTTATCGTCGGACAACCAACCGGGCCAACTTATTAACCTCTTTTACTAGCTCTTTCTTATCATCATTAACATGCGTCGCACTACCCATGGATACTCGACCCAAAGCATCCGCCACCACATTAGCTTTTCCGGGATGGTAAAGGACACTCATATCATAATCCTTTAAAAGCTCTAACCATCTTCTTTGGTGTAAATCAATTATTTTTGGGTGAATATATATTCTAGACTCGTATGATCCGTGAACACGTCAACATGCACCCTATATAGATAGTGTCTCCAAATCTTTAAAGCAAATACCATGTAACGTTCCGGAAAAATCATATGTTTAATTAAGAGCCCAGTAAGTCTCTAATAATACTTAATAGGGGTACATAGGCACCCCAATGCCCAATATTGAGAAATATTGGGCATAGTACAGAAAAATTGGCTAAGGGATATTAGCCAATTTTCTATATATGAATAAGAAAAATACATTTTTGGGTTGCCCTACCCATTCAAAAATTCATTGTTCAAGAAATGTACCTGCAAGGAATAACCTAAGCTAAAAATAAGTACGTTGAATATAGATCCTCAACACAATTCATTAGGTACTAGGCATCCAAGTGTCAAGCCTAGTACCATAGCACATGACCATTTAAAATGATCATGTAAATTAAGCAGTGCCCAAGAACATGGTGAGGGTCCTTGGGACAATAAGTAAACATTCCCAAATGAACCATAAATAATAGTTAGTTAGAAAAGTACAACCAACCCATGTGCAAGCACATGTGCAAGACATGTGAAGAAATGGCCAAGGAGGGGACCACCCTAACCGAATTCGGTTAGGGTATTTGGGGGGAAAAACGTGCACAAGGGACCCCTCCATGTGGGGACTAACTTCCTAACTAATTATAAACTCTAACCTACTGCCATAAATAACTAACTAACCTAGTACCAAACGAAATAAACTAATTAGTGCACCCGACAACCTAGGAACAAAATCGGGTTGACACTAACCTAGTACTAGTTAAAGAGACCACCTAGTACCTAACCTAGGATGGTCCAAAAGGTTAGTTATGGTCCTAACAACTTAGGGGTACTTTAGTAATTCCCCTAGGTTACCTAATTAATTAATTTGACAAATTAATTAATTAATTTAAAAGGGCTAAAACCGAAACTAAAAAGGAAATTTTCAGATTTCGGTTAAGACAAGAAAGGGACAACCTAGTACCTAACCTAGGATGGTCCAAAGAGTTAGTTAAGATCCTAACGACTTAAGGGTACTTTATTAATTACACTAGGCTACTGAATTAATTAATTTATAAACTTAATTAATTAATTTAAAGGGGCAAAACCGAAATCACAAAGCAATTTCCAGATTTCGGTTAAAACAAGAAAAAGACAACCTAGTACCTAACCTAGGATGGTTCAAAGGATTGGTTATGGTCCTAACGACTTAAGGGTGCTTTAGTAATTACCTTAGGTCACCTAATTAATTAAATTAGCAACTTAATTAATTAGTTGAAATGATCAAAACGAAATTCTTACACTAACCTAGTACAACTCAAGAAACATCCTAGTACTTAACCTAGGATGGTCCAAAAGGGTTAATTTTGGTTCCAATGACTTAGGGGTACTTTAGTACTTACCCTAGGTACCTAAATTAATTAAATTAAGGATTTAATTAATTAATATAAAGATAAAATGTTGACCAAAACCATAGTCAATACCAATTTCCAGATTTGACTAGGTGTTATGTTCTCCTATATTTAGTCAACTTAGGAGGGGCATTTTGGTAATTAGTTAATTAGTTTATTAAATTATCTTATTAAACCTAAGTTTTATAATTCAAGATCAGTTCATAAACATAAAAATCACATTCAAACTCATATAAAAGGCGACACAAAAACAACAAGCAACGAACGAAAGAAAAACAGAAAATTTATCGATTTCTCTAGGGCGATTTCAAGGTTTCGTTCAAGGTGGTATTCGTAGATTAAGTTCTACATAACGTATGGGTTTCTCTCCGGGAATTCTTTCTCCAAAAGGGATGCATGCAAATGGCTATAATGTTATTATTAATAATTGAATTGGCTAATGAATAAAGTTTTAATAATGTAAGCATGAATGAATATAACTTTGGCTTATGCCAACAAAGAAGTTATGAAGCCTATAGCCAATTGCTTATGCCAATACTAATCTTAAGCCAATAAATTGGCTGACACTACATTGTCAAATAAGTTGTAAGGAATTGGCTACAATATTATATTAAATAGATAAAAGATTGGCTAATGTATAATGTATAAAAACTTAAGCATGTTGAACATGAAAATTGGCTTATGACAACAAATATGGTTATGAAATCTATGCCCAATTGTTTATGCCAATAAAATGGCTAAGGATACATTGTCTAAAAGTGATGCATGTAAATTGCTATAATATTATGTTAAATAATTAAAAGATTGGCTAATGGTTCATACATATTAAATTAAATATGAATACACGTAAAATTGGCACATGCCAACAAAAATAGTTATGTAGTTTAATATTAAAAGGTTGAGGCCAATACTAATCATATGCCAATCTTATGTAGTTAGAGTATCAAATGATAATATAAACACTTCTAAGCTAATTCAATGAACCCATAACCAAGGGCATGCCACTCATTGGGATAACTCCCAACATGCTCTAAAAGAATGACGTATGAACTCATGAAACTCATTGAATGAAGTGCTCATCGTCCATGAACGATGATATGAATCTACTACACTAAAGTAAGTAAGTAACGTGAGTTATAACATAATTAAAGGGGTCTAAATTAAGTAAGTTACCAGAATGGGGTGTTAATGGAAGTGAGACAAGTCTTACTTACACCAAAGCTAATTTGTTAAAAGAATACTCACGAATGAAGGTGTTAGAATGTGTGAGACTAGTCTCATTAACACCTAAGGATGATATGTAAGGACAATTCACATTCATCAATGTAAAGTAAGGATGATATGTAAGGACAATTCACATTCATCAATGTAAAGTAAGGATGATATGTAAGAAAAATTCACATTCATTAATGTAAAGTAAGGATGATATGTAAGGACAATTCACATTCATCAATGTAAAGTAAGGATGATATGTAAGGACAATTCACATTTCATCAATGTAAAGTAAGGATGACAAGTCATCAAAAGAGTAAATAAGTCTCAATCAAACTCTATATGTAAGTGTAAGGACAATTCACACTTAATACTAATGATGAGATGAGAAATCATCTAATGATCTATGATGTCCTCATCCTAGATGCCAGCTTCCATGATGTATGAGTTGAATGTAATGGAACTTTATACTGAGCACCGATAGGCTAGCTATGAGCGGTGATACCTTCCTTCGGGAAGGGCAGAGGTTCACGTAACTCTCATGAGATGAGACTGTCCGGCATGCCGGGTATGGGTCTCCTTATATCTCCTAGTCTTTGAACCTATACTGCCAATATAGGGATCTAGCAGGGTTCATTTCCCTATATACGCTAGCATGTTTTGGTTTCACCTTGGCCAGTGACTCCACCTCTTTTCGGTGTGGGGAAAACACCGGATTTCATGAGCTCACATGATCTATGTCGGTTAAAGTTGAAGTTCCTCAAAGTATGAAAGATAAAGAAATTAACGATACCGAAGGTGTTTGTGCAAGACAATCAGGAGGTGAAATCAGATTCAAGTAGTTGCATTAGGTCATTCTTGGTCATTGCACTTCATGATCCCGATGAGAGTCTTAAACTTTATCATAGGTATGGCTGGTATTTACATCAGCATACTAATGAATGAAATAAATAATGTGAAGTACGAATGAACGAATGAAGTAGACTCTGTGTTTGCTAAAGAAGGCCCTCGGGTTGAGGTCCCATATGTTGGGCCCTCACTTGAGTGTCTTAATGCTATATCAACGATTCCAAGGTCTCGTGTATATGAAATGTATAATTATAAAACATGAAAGTAATGAAATCAATGGCATAATCAATAAAGAATGGCTTATGAAATGTAATGAATACTTGATGTAATGAATAACTTGTTGTAAGGATAGTCAAATCGTGTCCAATAAAGTTTACAATAAGTAAAGGGCATAGCCAATAATGAATCCTCATGTTATGAAAATGATAAAGCCAAATAAATTGGCTTATGATGACTTTATATAATTGACAAAAGATGTTAGCCAAATAAAATTGGCTTATAATGACTTCTTTTATTATGAAAATGATCATAGCCAATAATGAGTTCAAATATACTTATCCAAATTGATCAACTAATATATTTAGCCAATAAAAATTGGTTTATAAAGAATTCATGCCCAAAGTAAGCAAGAACATAAGTTTTAATGATATGCCCCAAGAACTATGCACATTATGCAATCAACTAAAGAATGAGTATAGTCAATAACTATTGACTTATAAATATATTCATGCCCCAAATTGTAGTTAAGTCAAATTTCTTAATCTCTTGAATTACTTACTTGATTCGTTGTGGGTATGGGACTACAATGAATCATTGCACTTGTAAGTAAAACATAGGACTAAAGGAGTTATAGAACTACACAACAAGAAGAAGAAAAAGACTGAAAAATAATCTAAGTATACAAAGAGGAGCTCTCTGCCTAAGAGGATCAAAATCTCAAATCTTCGCTCGAGTTGTTCTAAAATTATGTTGATGATACTATTGTCTTGTAATCATATAGAAAATGAATTATGTGCTTTGAATGCATTAAAATACATCATATTCATACCACAATTCACAACTAACGAATTAGGAAAGTCTACTAACTAGACTTTCTAGAAATGGCATGTTGCTTAGGAAGAGCTTTCATTGATCATGCATAGCTTTATGTGTATGTGTAAATACACCCATACTTAGTACAAGTGGTGTACTAACCCCCTACATTTTACTATTTTATAGATGCAGGTTAAAGGACTGATTGATGACTCTTTCAACGGTTTGGACTTCAGCGTTTCTCCAAACCATTTGGTAGGTCCTCATGATTTCGAGGATGCTACAGTTTTAGTCTAGCCTTAGTCTTAGAAATAGTTAGTGGATGTTGTCGCTAGCTTTTCTTTCGTACTTTCATTTAGAAGCTTTGTAATAAGGCCGTGTTTGACAACTATTTATGATACATTCATCTTCAGTTTCGAATTGATTCTTTATGTTAGATGGTTGTTCTCTAATGTTGAGCTTAGTATATGATGCATCTAGTTAATAATTATATGAAGTCTATGTATACTTCATACATATAAAAAGTTTTAAATTTTCGGCAAATTTAACTAGATGAATGTGATGAATGCAAGATGAGGCTTGTTTACAACCTCTGAGAGGTCAACGACGCCGGTTACGATCCGGATTCCAGAATTCGGGTCGTGACATACCACGACCGCAAGTTCAAGGTCGTGTGTTGGGTAATTCTTTTCATGAGGTTTAAGTTGTCTAGAGGCGTTTGCTATAACTTTTCCATGTTGCATGAGCATACATCGTAGACCCACTCGGGAGGCATCACAATAAACCACAAACACATTGGGACCCTCAAAAACATGTGACCAAGAAAAGCTACCGGCCTTGACCAAAACTCACACTTGCTAAACTTAGCGAAAAGTTGGTTATCTTTGAGAACATGCAAATGTATTCTCAAATGACCTATATGATCATCCTCACTCCTTAAGTATATCAAAATTTGTTCAATAAAGACAATCACGAACAAATCAAGATACTTTCTAAAAACTCGATTCATGAGTTCCATAAAAGCCGTTGGGGCATTTGTTAGACCAAACGACTTAACAAGGAATTTGAAATGACCATATCTTGTTCGAAATGCCATTTTGGGAATATCAACCTCCCTCACCCTAAGTTAGTGATAACCCGATCTCAAGTCAATCTTTGAAAAGTAACTCGCTCCTTCGAGTTGATCATACAAGTCATCAATCCTAGGGAGTGGATACTTATTCTTTATATTGACTTTGTTCAATTGACTATAATGGATACACATTCTCAAAGAACCACCTTCTTCTTCACAAACAATAACGTTGCGCCCCATGGAGATATGCTTGGATGAATAAAACCCTTTTCTAGCAAATCTTTGAGTTGATCCTTTAGTTCTATCAACTCAACCGAGGCCATCCGATAAGAAGGGATCAAAATAGGTTGTGTATCAGGTAATAGATCTATACCAAAGTCAATCTCCCGTTCGGGAGGGATTCCGGGAAGATCATCCAGAAAGACCTCCGGAAACTCCCTTACCACGGGTACCGACTCTATGGTAGGGACCTCGGATTCAATATCTATGACTCTTACAATGTGATAGAGACAACCCTTTGCAATTAACTTGCAAGAATTTATACACGAAATGATCTTACCCCTAGGATTTGAGTTTCCTTCCTTCCACTCAAAAACAGGTTCATTCGGAAATTAAAATTGACCACCCTTGACCTACATTTTCAATAGAGGCAAAACACGCATACAACCAATCCATTCCCAATATAATATTGAAATCTAGCGTATCAAGTTCTATCAAGTCAACCAACATAACTGTATTGGGCAAGGAAATAGGACACCCTTTATAGACTCTTTTTACCACTACGTAATCACCCACCAGGGTAGAAACAGAGAAAGGCTCATCTAAGATGTCAGGTAGTGTATCAAATTTCATGGCTACAAGAGGGGTCATAAATTACAACGTAGCTCCCGGATCCAAAAAAACATATACATCAAAGGAAAATAATTTTAACATACCGGTGACCACGTCCGGCGAACTCTCTTGATCACTTCGGGATTGGAGAGCATAGAAGTGATTCTTCTTAGGAGCATCAGGGTTTGGAGCACTTTCTTGAGCTTGAGCATTGTCCCCTCCTTGATCCTTTATCATAGGGCAATATTTATTCATCTGGACACTCTTTCCACAATTATAGCAATTACCCGTGCCCACAAGACACTTGCTATCATGCCTTTCTACCACATATAGAATAAAGAGGTCTATCAACATAAGAATGGACACTTTTTACCTCTTGGGTGTTGGGAGTAGGCACCTTACTCTTATTGGACCTTGGAGCACTCGAAGATCCTTGATTAGAAAACCTCCTCTTGAACCTTGGTTTGTATTAAACCTCATACCTATTCTTAGAAAAATTCCCCTCTTCGGTTCTCACCTTATTCAACTCCCTACAAACTTGATTAAGCTTTCGCTCTTCAATTTGATCGGCATGAACCATTAGACGAGAGATGTCCATGCTAGGAATCAATATAGTGGACCTACATTCATTAACCACAAGATCGGATATCCCCATGACAAATTTGTTCATCTTGGCCCTAGAATCCGCAACCATAGTGAGTATGCTTTTATAGTTGAATGAATTTGAGGCTATACTCCTACACGCTCATTCCCCCTTGAAGAAGGTTGATGAATTTTTTTATTTTCCTGTCCCTTAGTTTTAAGGGAAAGAAACTATCAAGGAAAGCCGTTTTGAAAGCTCCCCAAGTAATCCGACCTTCTATAACCGTCCTCTCATCCTTTCATTGCTCATACCACACTTGAGCCACATCTTTGAGTTGGTAGGCGGCTAGTTCCTCCTTTTCTTGAGAAGAACACCCATAGCATCAAAAACCTTGAACACTTCATCAATGAACCCTTGTGGGTCCTCCCCCACGTTAGTACAATAGAAAGCACGGGGATTAATCCTTGTGAAGTCTCTAATCCTTGAAGCGGTGGTATTATCATTTGGGTCACTTGCACCCTTGTATCCCTAGAAACTTGGGTAGCCAACACTTGAGTCATGCTATGAATGGCCGACCTTATCTCAACATTAGACATAGCCCCTTCTTAAATAGGAACTTGAAGGTTTTGAGGAGCTTGAGGGGGAACCACCTCATTCAAATTCTCCTCACCGGACCTTAGAGCATTATTCCTTCTTGTATTTATTGCCTATAAGCACAAATAAAGGATTATAAGAAAGTACTAGATAGAATTAAGACTCTTAGGCACGACTAAGGAATAACCAGAGAGTGAAAAATCCCAAGCATCACATAGTATCTCATTCATAAGTGTGGCCCGCTTCAAAATTATGAATAAGACCCTACATAGACGTGGTTTAATGAGACGTCAATCCTAAAACGATTTAACATCATGCTCTGATACCAAGTTTGTTATGACCCAATGTACCTTCTAGGGGTAACAGGCATTGTCGTCGTCTAAGAGGACTAAGACAAGCCTCTTAGCATTTGTCATAGCAAATCATAAGTCAAAATCGCAAAAAAGTTAAAACTTTTACTTATATTGCAAGGAAGTTTACATAGACCTCTATCATAGGAAGCATACACAGGCTTCCGCAATAGACCATAACAATGCATAGGAATTTAGTCTAATACTTTGTCTCATATCAACCATGTATAACAAAGTCAAACAATCCGGGCAAACTCCTTATATAAATCCGTAGTTGCCACATAGGGCTTACATCAATAACTTCAACAATAAGAAAGAAATAAATGTCTACTAGAAAATACAAGTACTACTAAGATAGAGAGTGTGGTAGCATCCTCGAACTAGAGGGCATTCCAAAACTTGGAGTGTCTAGTCCAAGCCTTCTAGCTTTAGCCTCAATGATACCTCAATGGCCCGAACCTACAATGCTTGGGGAAAAGGAAAGAAATATGGGTTATTACAAATCACATGTACTAAATATGGTCCCTATACATAAAAATTATTAATGCATGAGAAAAGGCACAATTTAGTTAAAACTATGCACAATGCCCAACAATTCAATTTACATATATAAAGAACATCATAATCATATCAACATATAAATAACTCAAGTAACACTTGTGAAATGCCAAGAATAAAGCCCCATAACCCTATTCAAAGCTAAGTATCACATTAAGCAACCCATTTCATACTTATAACATATTCTCATATATAACATGCTTCAAATATCAAGTCTAGTCATAGCTTATCAACATAATCATAATCATAATCATAATCATAATAGAACACTACTAGAATCATCCTATAGGATCCCACATGTGCAATGTGTAAGAAAATTCCCATACCCCCCCCCCCCCCCCCCCCGCACTATCTAGTAACCTTTAAGACAACCTAATAGAAGTTTACATACATAACTTGCTCATACCTTTAATTTAGGTAAATAAGTACCATAAACGATATGAGACCATGTTATCTATATGGAATCCGGTATTCTACACCCACACCGATAAGAGAGGGTTAACATTTACCGAAGGTGCAACCATTCGTACATAGCTATTCTAGGTGGATCCACTAAGCTAGAGTCATATGTGGGAACATAGTTAAGGGACAAGGAGATTATTTCTAGAAACCTTGACTACTAATCGTGATGGTTTCCATCCTATGAGACAACACATACCTTGGGAATCCACACTAATAGTCGTGAAGAAACCCATATGGGCGGCCGGACTTACTAACATGAGACCTCCATCTCAATTACATGCCCTTTCGGTGCTAAGAAATTATTCCCTTTAGTAATCATCATATAACATCGTACAAGTTCACATTAGTCTCTTGTAGACCTTTAAGTAAACATCTAATCATAATAGCTCATAGGTGATCACAAGTGAGAACTATCCTTTCACTTTAGACACAACATTGTAATAATGAGAAATACATTAAATCATACAATGATCACATCATAATATAATTACATACTTCATAGCCAATTCATAGATCGAGGGTTAGCGATGAGGGATCCTTGTCACCAACATCACAAAAGCACAATGTAAGATCCCGAAAATGACATAGGTAAAGATAGAGACTAACATCATTGTGGTGATAGTATAAGGTCCTAAAATGATCTATAAAGTGTTATTGAGTCAGTATCTAAGAGTTTAGGTGCATTGTAAGTCGAACGTCAAGGAACGACCAAGATGTTCGGCGACTAAGTCACCTAAGTGCATCATATGTGGTAATGTGTGGTTATATGTGTTTAGGTGTGATTCATGAGTTTATATTGACCTTAAATGAGTTTATATGGTGTATATAGGCAGTGTGTAAAGTTTCGTGAAGTTTGGAGGTCAAACATCCAAGAATGTCCATGACGTTCGAAAGATGTTCCTTGAAATGACCTTGTGTGTCTATGTATGTTTCGTCGAGTTTTACGTGTTCGTTTTGGATGAAACTCATATGGTAGATCCTAAACTCGTATAAGTACATTTTTGGGGTTGAAAAGTCTGGGTAAGACTCCACATAGGACCCACAAGGGGCCCTAAAGGAGGACCCCAACATTGAAGCTCAACACTGCCAGGCAGTGGCAATCGACGACCCAAACAATGGCCAGTCGACCAGGCAACGTCCCCTTGATGGGTATCATGATAGATCCACTTCTCCTGCAGGTTGGGGAGTTTCAGGTGCAATCCACGAGACCCAAACGACGGGGCGTGGGTGAGACCACGTTCCATCGATGGGTCCGTCTGTTTGCTGCCAATTTTCTCTTAAGTTAAGGGGTGATGTTGTAAATTCACCCCATGCCCCTATAAGTATTTGGACGGTTATTTTGAGTGTTATGGGTATTTTAATAGTATATAAGTCATTAAACTCTCATTTAACCCTAACACTAACATCAAAACATGTTCCCTCCAAAAGTTTTTCCAAAAATCTCCATGAGAGTTGAAAGTGAAGGTGAAGCTTGAAGATGGATGTTCAATGGAGTTTCTTATTCAATTAGCATTGGGTTCTTCAAATAAGGTATGGGAGTTTTTCATCTAAGGCTTGCTATCACCTTAGAGCCAAATTTCAAAGATGATTTTCAAAGGATTTCAAAAAGATGAAAAAGTCCAATTTCTACTCTAAGTCTTGGGTTCTTGGATGAAAGGTTTTCAAACGCTAAGATATGACGTTATTGATGTTTAATTGATGTTTTCCAAGGAATTTCTCCATGAACCCTTGATCTTCTCAATTCTCTATTTTTCACTAAAATATGGGTGAATTGATTATGCTTTGAGATTTATGAATTCATGTATAGATTGTTATGGGCTTTTGATTCATGTATAGATTATGTATGTATGATGTATAGTCTGTTTTAATTTGATTTATTGAGTAATGAATACTCTTAGATCTATTGCCTGCTAAGTTTATTGAATTGATATTGACTTAATCCTTATAGATTCTAGTGTATATTTCTATGGGATTTCTAATGATGTATGAATTGTATTCAATTGATATCTAATTGGACTTAGATTGGTAAATCTATATTGAATAGACTTATATTCATTGAGTATTATGATTTATGCTTTGGATTGACGTTCATGGCCATGGTTAAGGGCCTTATGGTATTGATTTGGATGTTTTAGCTTGGGATTGAAGTGGTGAGTTCAAGTGGGTGGTATGCTGCCCTAACTCTTTTATTTTTATGTATAGCTATTGTAATTTATCTCTTGGATTATGTGTGATTGGTATGGTCCACTTATGGTGGCGGTGTTATGTGTATTGATGTGGCCTTGTCGGCGTTATTTTAAGTATTATGATGATCATGGTCTTGTCGGCACTACTTGGAGTATTATGTTGATTTGTGTGGTGATTATTTGAAGTATGATAATATCTACCTATATGTGAAGTAATGTGAAAGTATGTGTTCTCTTATTGAAGTTATTAGGTGATCATGTTATACGATGTCTATGTACTTATATGTGTAGTCTTAGAGTTGATGCATGATAGTCCTTAACTTGGCTATATGAGTCTATAATGGTTATGTTGATGATGTTAATGTAATGTCTAGGTTGACTATATGATGTTAAGGGTCGTTCCTAGTGTCTAAAGAATGTTATGATATATGACTAAAGTGTAGTATGTTGTGTCTTGTATAGGTAGACTTGCGTCCCTTACTTGATGCATGTATGAATGTGAATAATGTGATGTCTTGACTTGGGATGCTAAAATCTCTTAGTCTTGAATGTATGAATGACATGTTACCTTGAATGATGTTAAGAGGGTCTTTATGTGAAACCTTGAACCTAGTGGTAAGGTTATGAATGTTGAAGTAGAAAGCCGTAATGGTATCGTTCAAAGTAAAGGATGATGGACTTAAGGTTTATTGGATGGAACGATATCATATCAAACCTTAGGAAAGTCATAATGAGCTTCTTGTATCCATAGTAAGATAGCCCTAGTGGACCTTGCTTTGGCAGGGTAAATATAATTGGGTTATGAACTAGATATGGAACCCAATTGTATGAACCTTAAAATGAATTACTCTATGAGAACAAAGGCTAGCACCGAGTGAGTATGGTAAGGAAAGTAGTTCTAGTTAAGCATGAGACTAGAATACAAAGAAACCCTTCATTCCTTAACCATGTGCCTACATTGGATGTGTCCACGTTCTACCATTGGCAAGTAGAACAACCTCCTCGGAGTAGGATAGAACTCCGGATTCCATGTTTTGCTACCATGGTCTATGTCGGCTATTGCCTATTCTCATAATATGGGATACTTACTAGCATTATAGGAGTCGATGGAGTTTAGGTGGTGGTATGGGACGCTATTTAGACATTGCACATAGGCTTTGAAGATGTTAGTGCGAGTCCCTATGGTCTTATGTGATGAATGTCTCTTAAATGAGCTATTGGATGTAATGATTTAAGTTAAGGAAGTATGTTAAATGAAGTAGTACTTATCTTGAGTAGTTAAGGGTTGTCTAGTTAAGCTGCGAAGGGGGCATAGGAATGGTCTTCTTATCTTAGCTAGATAAGTCTTAAGAATGACTCTAGTTAGGGAAGATGTTTGGTGTTGTAGACATGATTTAAGCCTTAGGTAGTCTTAAGGACTATTTAGGTAATCTTGTAGAGGTCAATCATGGACATTATCTTCTTGATTTACTTGAGTAGGTCTTTTGATAGCCTTTGAAAGGAGAATATCATATCATCTATGTGTTGGTGTATTTAGTGAGAATGATTCTATCCTTAGGAGTCTATTGGATCTCTTGAGTGTGTGTGCAAGGGATTGTATGGGCATTCGCTTCACAACTCACTCAAGTGAGACTTAGAATCACCTTTGGTGGAAGAATCTTACCTTGATGTTTTGATACTTTGAAAGTGTGTATGTGACTCATTATAAGCAATCTTGAGGGTCGTTTAGGCACATCTAGGGAGGGTGTATGAGCGGTCTCTCTTTGTGTGACTTAAGTGAATCTTAATATAGCTTTGAGTGAGAATATTACATGCAATAAGGTGTCTAAATTGATGGAAGGTGAATTCACTGTACAGTGAAGTAATTCACGGTAACAGTGAATCGACTTACTGTAATGTTGATTCAAAAATTATGATAATTTCTTAAATGATTTCTTATGCAATTCTAAGTTGTTAAATGTTGTTCTTATGTTTAAAGTATGATGTTTAGATAGAAAAATTCATGTAAAGCATGTTATTACTAAATGTCCCTTTTTCATGGTTTTTGCATGACTTCCATACTTAGTACATCTAATGTGCTAACCCCTTCTTTTCCCTTTTTTACTAAAGTGTAGGGAATTGGAAGTCTTGATGTGCCATGTAGGATGGATTGGTTTCTAAGGTTTGAAGATGAAGTATTGGTGAGTCCTCATCGATTTGAGGACAATATCCACATGATCCGTTATGTCTTAAGTCTTTACTTTATGTCTTGTATGGGCTTAGTCCCAAGTTTTGTATACTCTAAAATTAAGATTGGTCAAGGGGTTATTGTAAAGGCTTAATGTTTTAGTGAAAATCTTCCGCTTGTGTAACAACCCTAAAAAAAATGAATAAGCTAAATGTTTAAGGTGTCAAGAATGCATGCGATTATACAAAGGTTAACACGGATCGATGCGCATAGAACCAGACCTCGGAACCCTTACTACAGCCAAGCCAACTAACTTAGGGAGTTAGTTGAGATTGTAAAGGTTGGAACCAACCATGTAGGGCTCTCGAATACAAAGATTTACTCGAAAGAGTCTTTACCGGACTTAAAAAGAGGAAATCTTAAGTTTTGAGGGTCTAGGGGTAAAATGGTCTTTTGCCAGGATAAGGGTAATATCGTAATTACCCTAAATACATATTTAATTATTTAATTAATAAAGTGGAGGGGCAATTTGGGGAGAGAGAGCCGAAATTGAGCTCTTGAAGTGAAGTCTTACTCCACCCGGGTTCGAACCTAGGTGGAAGCAATGATTTAACTTGTTTTTATTTAAATTGATAAATTAATTTAATTAATTAATAATTATTAGCTGATTTAATAAAAAGGAAAATCAGATTTTTATTATTAATTAAGATGCCTTATTTTGACGAAGTCTTGAATTAGACTCCTAAACCTAAACTAACACTCTCCTAACACGTCTATCACCTCTCCACGCTCAAAAAAATCTCTTTCACGTTTATTCTCTGCCAAATTAAGGTTAAGAACTGAAAATACATCAAGAGTTGTTCACACTTGAAGAACTCACATGAAATTTTAAGAAAAACAAAGTAACCAAAATGTTAAGGAAAAGAGAAGTTGTTTGTCGAGTGGTGTGGACGTTGAGGAAGCTTGGACTGATTTTTGGAGAGGATTTTGGGCAGCAACTTCACGTTTGAACAAGAAAATTAAGGTATGGGTTTTCTTCTCTCTTGGTCCCTTTCCAAGAGACCCCTTAAGATTCAGTAAATTCTAATCCAAAAACTAGGATTGTTCCGGCTGCATGTCCCTGTCACTAGTTCCCAATGAATCGTAGGTTGGGTATGTTTGCTGGTAGTTCAAGTATGAAGTGTAATTGTCGTGATAATGTGTTCATGATTATGTGTTTAGAATTGTAAGCATGTTAAGTTATGTCAACCGAAAGTATGTGAAAAATGATATGTTTTTATGGTTGAATTTTATGTGCGAATGTTTGTGTAAATCATGAGGTGTAAAAGTGGTGTAATGTTGCTGGATGTAATGGTAATTCTTGGCTGAATATAATCATAAAAAGATTACACTTAAGATGCACCAAATGATCCACGAAATGCCTTAAGAATTAATGTATGAATGATGGTAAAAAGAAGCTGAAAATAGTGAACAATTTTCAGCATTTGGTAGGTTGGGTTCGGCCAAACAAAGTGGTACAAAATGCAATGAAAAATGAATGTAAAATAAGTGAAATCACTAAGGATTGAATACAAGACATCATTACATAAAAGCTACAAGAAAATCAACAAAAGATTAAGACAAAAATGGATTGGAAGAGACTAAATTTCGAGCATGCTGGAAATTGTAGTCTCGGCCAATTTTTAAGAAAATGATCTTCGTTTAAATTTTTTTTTAAAATGTGAGGTCATTGGGGATAGAACCCATGACCTCACTAAATGAAAATTTCATAAAAATTTCATGAGAAAAATGCAAGGAAAAATAGATGTGGTGAGTGGGGATTGAACCCACAACCTCTTGAATGGATGAGAGAGTTAGGAGAAAAATAAAGGAGAAAATAAATGTGGAGAGTGGGGATTGAACCCACAACCTCTTGGATAGGTGATAATGTTTAGAGATAAATAAAAATAAAAATAATGAGCTTGTGGGGGATTAAACCCACAACCTCCTTGACTTAAACGAAAAAGGAGAGGAGAAAAAAGAAAGGAAATGTTATGGGGTTGATGGGAATCGAACTAGGGTCTCCCGAATCTGGAAAATGCAATTATCAAGTTTAAAATAAGATTAAGTGTTGTCCAAGGGATTCGAAATAGGGTTCCCTTGCCCCAAATTTCGTATTGATACATAAGTCATACGTGAATTAAATGTTCAAGAATAATGCCACCTACTTAGATCAAAATCGAGATCTTGGCATACATACAAGATGCATAAGTCTTGTATCACATAATCTTAGAAAGATATGAATCACTTAGACGATATATGAATGAAGCCTCATGGCTTGTAGGTATGGACACATAAGTCTAACATACGTTTAAAAGTAAGTGATCCTAAGATGTATGTAATGACAGAAGGGTTAAGTATGAGTGTAAATGCACTAAATGGCCAAGTGCATTGGCATATGATGAAATGAACAATGAAATGATGAAATGAACAATGAAATGATGAAATGAACAATGAAATTATGAAATGAACAATGATATGATGAAATGAACAATGAAATGACGAAATGAACAATGAAATGATGAAATGAACAATGAAAGATGAAATGATGAAACCTTAGAAGGGTTAAGTAAAAGTGTGAAACACACTAAATGACCAAGTGCATTGGCATATGATGAAGTGAACATCCACGTAAAAAGGGGTGAGTAATTATGAAGAGCAAATGTGCTAATGTTAATGAATGTGGTGACAACATGATATGAGGCTAATGTAAAAGATGAGAGCAATCTCAAATGAGCATAAGTAAATGTTACCAAAACGTACTCACCTGTGAGAGTGTAAGATAATGAAGAGACCAGTCTCTATGAACACTCTAATGAAAGTATTGAGCTTAACACACTTAATACTAATGATGAGATGAGAAATCATCTAATGAGCTATGATGTCCTCATACTAGAAGCCAGCTTCCATAACGTATGAGATGAATGTAATGGAACTTTATACTGAGCACCGATAGACTAGCTATGAGCGGTGATGCCTTCTTTCGGGAAGGGCGGAGGTTCACGTAACTCTCATGAGATGAGACTGTCCGGCATGCCGGGTATGGGTCTCCTTGTATCTCCTAGTCTTCGAACCTATACTGCCAATATAGGGATCTGGCGGGGTTCGATTCCCATGTACGCTAGCATGTTTTGGGTCACTTTGGCCGGTGATTCCACCTCTTTTTGGTGTGGTGGAGACACTGGATTTCATGATGCTCACATGATATATGTCGGTTAAAGTTAAAGTTCCCAATGAATGAATGAGGCCAGCCTCAAATGAAGCACATAATGAAATGAATGATACCAAAGGTGTTAGGATAGGATAATCAAAAGGTGAGTTAGATTCAAGTAATGACATTAGGTCATTCTTGGTCATTGCACAACAAACCTAATGAAAGTCTTAAACTACATCCTAGGTATAACTAGTGTTTACACTAGCCTATGAATGAAATGAAATAGAGTACGTATGAATGAACGAAGCAGACTCTGTGTTTGCCAATGAAGACTCCCTAGTTGAGGTCCCATCTGTTCAGCCCTCATTTCTGGGAGGTCTTAATGTTAAGTCCATGATTCCAAGGTCTCATGGCATATGAATGAATGACAATAAAGAAGCTATGTGCTACATGCAAAAGGTGTTGTATGCTATATGATATGTGCTATGTGTAAATGTTATGTGCGGTGTGCAAATGTAAAAAGTATGATGATGTATGTTATTCTCATGGCATAACTTTCCTATTCCAAATCTGGAAAGCCCACTGACTTTCCTAATCCAAATTTGGAAAGTTAATTGACTTTCCTAATCCAAATTTGGAAACTTCACTACACCATTTTCGGCCTACAACAACACCACGTATGTGTAGCCTAAACTAGCAAAAAGTGTGGCCTTTGATAAAAGGCTACACTTTTGGACTTTCAGCAAAACTTTTTAGGGGCTGCCCAAAAGAAGCGTAACCTTTGAAATTAGGCAACACTTTTTAAATGTTGCCATTTTTGGCTACACTTATAAAGCGTAGCCAAGTAGGTATAAGGGCTCGCTTTGAAGACGTGCATTAGCAACACCTATTTTTTATTAGACTACACTTAAAAGCGTTGCCTTTTCAGATTTATTGGTAACACTTAAAAAGTGTTGCCTTTTATTAATCATCTATAGCAACACTTATAAAGTGTTACTTTATATCTCATCTATAGCAACACTTATAAAGTGTTACTTTATATCTCATCTATAGCAACACTTATAAAATGTTACTTTATATCTCATTTATAGCAACACTTATAAAGTGTTAATTTTATATCTCATATACAGCAACACTTACAAAGTGTAACTTTATATCTACCTAGAGCAACACTTGCAAAGTGTAACTTTATATCTACCTAGAACAACATTTATAAAGTGTAACTTTATATCTACCAAGAGCAACACTTACAAAGTGTAACTTTAACATTTATAAGCCTACATGTAGCACAAATATATATATATATATATATATATATATATATATATATTTACATACATACAAGTGACCTAAAACACAAAATTAACTTATCATTAAATCGAAGCTATATATTTTAAATAAACTTCGACAAATATTTCATATACAACCAAAACTTAGAAAGTGATTGCTTAAAGATCTCTAATATCAACAAGTTCAAAAAACCAAAAGTGTCATTCAAACGTATATGACAATAGTACAAAAATTCTTCATCTTTCGCCACAATAGATCGAGTTTACTTGTAGCCAAATTCAAATTCAATTATCGGCATTTTCCTGCACATTCAAAATAAAATTATAAGTTTGTGAAATAGTTGTGGAAGTGCATAATAAGAGAGAATTCACTGTAAGACAACCAATCCAAATCTAAATACAATTTCAATGTTAAAATTACACTTTATAAGGACTACAAAATTTGTGCAGTCTTCTGTTGTTGGCTCTCCAAAATTAAACTTCAAAAGTCTAAATAGAGATTAAAAGTTTGTCATAGGACAAGTGAAATAATTGTTGAGATATGAATTCTTTAACTGCATATGTTGTTGGTTGCACTTACTCTTTCAGACTTCACAGATAGTAAGTCTTGAATGGATTGTAGTAACCTAAGAAGCAACAGAACTAATTAGTAATCATGGACTTGCTACTTCTAATAATTCTGCACTAACAAGTCTTGAATGGTACATGTCTTACTTCTAATAATTCTGCACTAACAAGACTTACTAGTTGTAGGATAATTCTCTGTACTTGCTTGATCACCAAATAAGAGAGACTGATCACACTGTTCCACTACTAATTCAGCAGTTGATACTTCTAATAGTTTAATTGATCTTTCTATGCAGGATGAACAAAACAATCAATAAATAAGGATACAACGGATACACAAATTAATAATAAGTCCAGCACTAACAACATATTGGGCCTGAGAACACTCACAGGAACACACAAACAGTTCAAATAAACCAGAGATGAATACTGGAAACAAGGTTCATAACATAGTTTAGAATGACCACAAAAATCAATGCATAACAACAGGAACATGATATTTTGAAACACATGCAGCATAGGGCAAGGTGCATCATCACACTGCATCTCCAGTTCATACATGGAAAAGCCAAAATATTCTAAAGTTTCAGTTGATGCAAGTACTCCATTCCCTAAGCCCCTCGATAATATTGTTGTTAATGAAGTTGCTGATATGGCTGGAAAGTACAGGACAGTACTAATTTGCAGGAAAAGAAATCTACATGGAGGGATGAAATGACTCTTGTTTTGAGGAGGTTATGGATATCCCTTTTCACTATAATGAAGCCCATGCTACTGTTATTGCAAGTTAAAAAAATACAGGGCAACAAGAGGTCTTTGATACAGGTCAACAGAAAGCTAGGTTCAATAATAAATCAGGAGAAAGGTTTAGTAAGAAGAGAAGGATTGCTATAAAAAGACATAAACAAAATATTGAACAAGGTAAAGATTTAACAGAGTCTTGTCTGTAGTTAAACATAGCCACTCCTCTCCAATTTTCTCTGCCTTGTCTGTAGTTGAACATAGCCACAATTTTCCTCTCCACAGAGTCAAGTATCAAACAATTGCTAGAGATGCATACAAGATTTTAAAACATGCTAGCCAAACCAGAAAGACAGCTACATCAAGAAAGTGTAAATTTATGTCACTTATTACAATTGTTCCCAAGGAAGTGTATGCAGTGAAGTGGGAAATTCTGGGATTTTAACATACTAGTAAAACCAAATGCAACAACATTTTGTCCTGCATAATTGAACATATATTAGTCTGCTATTGTAGAAAAAATTCTTTGTTTGCTGTTAGATCTAGGCACACAACTTATGTTTATTTCATTACTATAATCTTCCCTTAATTATCTTGAGAACACATCTTAATTATCTCTTTGTAAATTAGCTGCCTTCTATACATGTTTTAACTTCAAGGATGCCTTCATTCATTGATATTTTCAATCATAAGGTTGAATCTCTCCATTTGAATGTTAAATAGTATATACATTTCCAAAATGGAGAAGATGAAGGATATGGTACACAATAAATTAGGGATGTTAAATTGGTGGACTGAACTTAGAAAGTAAAAATAAGTTTAGAATTTCATTACCAAGAACACCAACTAAACTAGAAGAAAAACAATATTGACACTATTAACAGAGAATTTGAAATACAAAATACCTTTTGAAGAACCGAATTTTGAGCTGACCCCGAAGAATATGGAAGATTTGTGCCTCTTACAGCTTGTACGCTACTTGAATCAATAGGTGAAGCAAGGTTAGATCCAACACACCCTGTTATATCTTGAAAATTCAATCCAGGGTTGTTTTGCAGCAATTGAGTGAATAAATGTCGCATTTCTTCTCTCAATTCTTCCTTTAGAGAAGTGATTTCATTGGCATGCTTTTGTTTTAGATTGTTAATTTCCTCATCTTTCTTCAAAGAACTTGTTGTCACTGATCTACCATAGCACCTAACTCGACCAGGCTGCTCCTTTCCAAATACTGCCCTAAATGCATCATCAGCTGTTTCCCCAGAATTTTGGCGATTTTGAAGTTCAGCCTATTGAATAAAATTGGCATCCATTGTGAATTGTAAGTACTATTTCATTTTTCAATCCTATGATAGCGATCAAGCATTAATAAATTATGAAAACTTTTCGTAAAAAACAATTAAACAACATCAACAAATAATTGATATCTCCTCGAACTTGCACAAGAAGAAGAACAAGAAGATGGCATACATGATTAAAATTAAACGTAGTCAAACTCCCCACAATATAAATGTTAAGTCTGAATAAAGTTCACTACTAATCCTCTTTAAAAAACTTACTATTGCAACTTGGGTATCAGCCTGGATTTCCTTTCCCGTCTTGGTACGAGTTGCAATAAATATTTCAGGCTTTGATGGTTCTTCGTTGTTGTCTTTGGCTGCACGCTACAGATTATATCAAAAGAAATTTTAAAAAATCAGTAAGTTCTTCTAAAGTACAAAAAAATGAAAATCAAATTTTGTAAGAAATGTCAACTAAGTATTACCAATGCCATGCGTACTCTAGCAAAATTAATAGGTCCCATTCGATGCCTCCACTTTTGTTTTTTCCTATTTTGAGAATTCATCTCGCATATGGCCTATTGTTAAAAACAAAGAGATAATTGAATTGATATGTATAAAAAGAATAGATATGATGCAGAATTAGTCGATGAGTAGAAATGCACCATTTTAACCTTACTTGAACAGTTGGGTGTTTCCAATACTCGATCAACTGGCGGAATTGATTATGTGGAATGCCATCAGGACATTTTGCTAGCATATCCTCAAGGGTACTGTTTTTATCAAAAAAATTCTTTTAAATTTTTTGCTTGTGTCGCCTCCAAGCATCACGAAGACCAGTCATCACCCACTTCTTTCCTTCTACTGGAAGTAGAAATTTGGACTATGCAAAATAAAATATATTTAGTTTCAGTAAGTAAAACAAATAATAAAATATGAATTCTCAAGAGTGGTTGTTTTTACATTGATGTATTCCCACATGCGCTTTTTAGTATCCTTTGGCACCACATGCCAACTAGTGTACATCAAGCTGATGAATCTAGGATTCCTTGCAATTGTTCCTATAAAGTTGCTTAATTGTGACACTATCTTATTAGTTGGTCCCACTGCTTGTCCTTTATCAAATGTCACCTCCTTTCTTTCTTCCAAATTTCTTGCATGAATATCCTTTCATATTGTATGTCCTCGAACTTTTTTTGGCTTCGACATTTCTAGATTGATGTAACACACAGGAAATAAGATATTTTTTTATAATGAGTTCGAAATCTTACAAGGTTTAAGACATACCTTTTGTACTACAATCAATGTCAATTTTCTCTTCGACATCACATTTATCTTTACTGAATTCTACTTGTTCCACATGATCATCCAATCCTTTGTTCTGTTCATTAATAATAGGAGTATGCATAAATTCGACATCAGTTGCTGTGTGGTTGTCACATTTTGTTTCATCATCTTTGTGTATCCCTTGATCTTTTAGAAACTGATCAAGAGTACTAGCTGGTATGACCGGCTTCCTCTTTACCTATTTGCAATTTGGTAGATCAAGAATATCATGTCGTACCTCTCCATTACCTAGTGTTGTTCCAGTCACATGTGCTGAAGCAGTAACATCTTTCTTGAATGACATATGGAACCTAGAGTTATTCATAGGAAGTTTAGTTCCATTATCTTGAATGGACTCTTCAAATTGAAATAACCGTTGTTTAGTTTGTCCTTTCCCTGCAATCATACGTAAGGTTCTAAGCTCTTCCCTTGAAGAATTGAATGACTGATTTGTTCCCAAGCAATTTACTCTTTCCTTGTTGTGGAATGAAATCCTCAGAATTCTTTCTTTTATGTGGTATTGGTGGCTGCTCTTTCTTAGCTTTATCATTGCGTTCATTTGCAAGTTGTTCTCTCTTAATCTTGAATTTTTTGGCCAATTCAGCACTTGATCGGTATTGCATATCAACATCCAGATTCTTCAATGGACTTTGAGCTTTGTTTGGATTCAAACCCTTTTTCTTTAGCATTGTTGATTGATTCATTCTTTTTGCTTTGTTTAAAGTACTGTATAATATTGCAGAACTTATACAAAACAGTAATGTAATTACAGAACTCATTTTAACTCATCAAGATACAGAGGGCAGTTTTAGTTTATTGTGACAACAACACAGACATATCAACTTTTTTGAAGATGACTGGAACAAACTAAAATGATACTCGGTTAACTTTAATAAAATAGATCGAATCGATCATAACAACTAAGAATATGATAATCAACAATCAGTACATGTTCCTTAAATAAATAATAATCAGATAAGAAACCAACATAAATCATGTCAACTAAGACATTGTGAAACAAACAGACTCATTTTTGTGCACACTGTTCCATCATCTTATCACCATGTATTTAAGAGAATTATAATCCTTTTGGATACCCAAGGAGATAACAAAGAACCCCAGACCTTTCTGGCAAAACTTCTAGAGTTGAAAATGTGTTCAATAGTGTCAAGTTCAGGAGGATTACAGCAAAAAAAAAATTGTAGGTTCAAATCTAAAACTGGAGAGCTTCTTATTACTTAAATTACATAAAGGTAAAGAGTTGTACCTCTCTCGGAGCGACAAAATCGGAACAACGACCAAACCAGAAGCAACTTCAAACTACAGAGTTGAATTCCTCTAATGCCAACTGCCTGATAATAAAATGAAAGCAGAAAGTATATAAATAACAAACAACGAAATAAAGCAATAATCAGCTAGAAGTATAGGTTCCTCAATAAAATAATAATCAGATAAGAAGGCAACATAAATTACTTAACCAAACAATAATTGGGCGCATGAAAAAAGCCAACAGAATACTTAAACATTGTAGCGATCTAATAGTAGATTCCACATATTAGATATATTAATGTGTTGTACCAAAAAAACTATTAGATTACAAAAACAGTGAGTGAGCACTATATGATCATCACAACAATAATGAAACTCATGGTGTGTCTTCTTCAGACTCTTCTTCAGACTCGACTTCATCATTAGACTCATCTTCATACTCATTTTCAGACTCGTCTTCAAACGCATCTGAAAACTCATCTTCATACTCATTTTCAAACTCGTCTTCGAACTCATCTTCAAACTCCTCTTCATACTCGACTTCAACTTGTTGAGTGACAAATTCCTCCAAAGGCACATCAATGATTGTTTCTGGTAAATCAGTCCTTGTTAAGAGTACTTCACCATTATCTTTTGGTATAGATGGACCCTTCGAATGTTCAGATGGCTCATTTTCATAACTTTGTGGGAGATTAGATTCAACTTCATCACCATGTTAAATAAGTCTCTTGGAACAGTCTTCATAACATAATGTTTATCTTGATCATATGGATCTTGCACATAGAAGCATTGGTGTACTTGAGATGCAAGCACAAAAGGCTCTTCCTGAGAGCATCTCTTGTTAAAATAGACATAAGTAAGGCCATAAACATCTTTTCAACCTCATACCAATCACACTTAAATAAAACAACCTTAAAATGGCTGAAATAGTTTAATTCAACAATATCAACTATTCTACCATAATAAGTCAAATCTGTAGCAATCGGATTTTTATCCTTTGAGCTTGCAAAGCTTGTAGTTGAGGCAATTAATGTAACACCACTATTTTGTGTTTTACGCCTTGCATCACGCTGCCTAACATGGAATCTATATCCATTTATGAGATACCCAGAATATCTTTTTGCAACAGAATTTGGTCCTCTAGACAATTGTTTTATCAAATCAGGCACATCCTCTTGCAAAGCACGAGTTTCAAACCATTGAGAGAAGTTTTGACAATGATTCTTGGCTTTGCTCCATTTAGATCTCCGTGACTGATTATTAACCTCTTGCTCATGCTCTCTACAAAACATTTACTATATTTATTAAAATAATAAATTAAATAAGTTAAAACTTAATTATACAAAAAGAATACTATATTCAAATTAAGGTACCTAATATATTCTTGAACATCGTCACAATTTCCCAATAAGTATGCATGTGCCTGACTTAGTGACTTGTCATCTAAAATGATTGGATCAGTTTTCTTTGCTCCTAAAGGAACTCCTTTGTTAGAAAACAAACTCACAGGTTCTGCGTCACTTGGGTCACATTCATCATTATTTCGCGCTCTTCTATTAAATCTGGTATGCACACCCCGATGCAGATATTTTGAGAATAAATTCATGCAATCTATTCCCACTCGTGTCTCTGCTATGCAACCTTCTGGAAAATGCCTATTGCGAATGTATGATTTGAATGTACCCATTTCTCTTTCAGTGGAATACATCCATCGATTTTGCACTGGACCGCCTAATCTCACTTCATTCGCCAAATGAATAGGCAAATGAATCATGATATCAAAAAATGAAGGAGGAAAAATTCGCTCCAACTGATTTACTGTTTCTATGATCTCTACTTCTAAGCAATCCAGTTCCTCCAATGTGATTACTTTTTGGCACAAACGATGGAAGAAGGAACTTAGACGAATCAAAGGAATAGCCACATGATCAGGAAGAATGCTTTTAATTGGTATTGGAAGCAAGTAATGTAACATGAAATGAGCATCATGTGTTTTATAATTAGACACCTTTCTTTCATCCAAGTGCACACACCTAGATATATTAGAGGCACTACCATCAGGTAGCTTGGCTGTCTTTAAAACTCCACAAAAGATGGATTGCTCTCCATTTGTCATTGAGAAGCACGCCTTTGTAAACTTTGTTCTCTTGCTATCTTCTGTATCTTGTGGATAAAGGTTCTTCCTGATTCCCATATCTTTCAAATCATACCGTGCTTTTGCATGATCCTTTGTTTTTCCTGAAATATCCAAAAGAGTTCCAAGTATGCTATCAACTATGTTCTTCTCTATGTGCATTACATCAAGGTTGTGACGTAACAAGTTGTGCTGTCAGTAAGGTAATTCAAAAATAATGGACCTTTTTTTCCATGGGCCATCATTTGATCTCTTTCTCTTCTTCCCAAAAACATTTTCAAAATCATGTAAGCTATTAAGCACATCAGTTCCCTTTAAAGGAGCCGGAGGAGGCCTGAATTCAGTTTTGCCATTGAATGATCTTTTGTTTAATGTCCATGGATGATCCATCGGTAGAAAAACACGATGATCCATATAGCACATTTTTCGACTATGTTTAAGATAGCGAGAATTAGAGCCATAGTTACAACAAGGGCAAGCAAACTTTCCTTTTGTACTCCAACCAGATAACATAGCATATGCAGGAAAATCACTGATTGTCCACATAAGAGCTGCCCGCATTTGAAAAGTTTCATTTCTGGAAGCATCATATGTTTCAACCCCAGAATCCCATAATAATTTTAACTCATCTATCAATGGTTGTAAGTAAATATCAATGTCATTTCCAGGTGATCGCGGTCCAGGTATAAGTAAAGAAAGTAAGGAATATTCAAATTTCATGCACATCCAAGGCGGCAGATTATAAACCATCAACATAACTGGCCATGTGCTATGTGATATGCTCATGGTTCGAAATGGATTGAATCCATCACTTGACAAGCCAAGTCTCACGTTGCGACAATCTAGTGCGAAATCTGGATGCACCCTATCAAAGTCTTTCCATGCTAGACCATCAGCGGGATGCCTTAACTTTCCATCTTTAGAACGTTCCTCTTCATGCCATCTCAAAGAATCTGCTGTCTTTGAGCACATAAATAGCCTTTTGAGTCTAGGAATTAAAGGAAAGTGTCTCAAAGTCTTTGCTGAAACTCGATGTTGTTTTTTTAAAGGCTCAAGCTCACTGTCAACTTTAGGAGATTGAATATATCGTGAAGCTCCACAAGTATGACAAAATTCGTCATCCTTATGATCATTCCTGAACAACATGCAATCATTTGGACATGCATCAATTTTCTGATAATCCAGACCAAGATTCTTAACCATAGACTTGGTTTTATTGTAAGACTGAGGAATATTCAACTCGGGCATCGCCTCTTTTAATAACTCTAAAAGAGAAGTGAATGATTCATTGCTCCATCCATGTGAACACTTCAACAAATATAAGCGAAGTGTGAATGATAATTTAGAGAAACCTATACAACCAGGATATAATTCTTGGTTTGCCTCTTCAAGTAAGCTATAGAATTTTTTGGCATCTTCATTTGGACCATCATAAACTCCTCCAGCCTGTGCAACATCTCTAAATTGATCATTCAACAATCCATCAATATCATCACGCGAGTAATCCATATCATCATCAACATTCAACTTGATATCCCATTCCCCGTGATTGATCCATCTAGTATAGCCTTTAACGAATCCATGGCATATTAGATGATCATACACTACATTCCTTCGGTTCTAAAGAATATTACAACATTTCGCACATGGACACTGAATTTTCTCTCCATGAGGATCTCCAAAAGAGTAAGCAAAATCTAGAAATGATTCAATGCCATCAATATACTCTTTGCTATACCTTGCTAAATTCATCCAATCCTTGGATGGGATATGTGAACTCCTAGATACCAATATTTAATCTTTCAGCAATAATCATTAACTAGTTTATAAATAAGTTTTAAAAGTCACGAGTAATCTTTCAGAATCATGTGTTATGAGATGATAAAAGTTTCTTACCTAGTCATGAGACTTCCGCTATGACAAATCAAACCTTGAATCCTCCACAAATGTTTTTGAATGTTGATGATACTATAAAGGAAAAAATAAGTACAGTTAATAGGATATACATAATTAAGAAACAAAATAAATAAATAGAATTCAAATGATTAAAAGTTAAAGTTTTGTAATTGAGAGTTTTATGAGCTTTTAGAGTTACATCTTTAAAATCTCATTCTTGTGCACACCCATTCAGAGAAGTATCAAATATCTAAAACCATGTTTAAACATTCAAGAAAACATTCTTATGATCCTATAATAGATATTCGATCAACAACTTATGAATATCGCTTTGTATTAGTAATACAATAATTTTTATATTTGTTTTCTTAGTAATACAACAGTTTCCAAATTTCACTGTATTAGTGACACAACAGGTTTTTATATTTCTGAACTGTTGTATCAGTGATACATGAAGAAAGATCTTTTTTATCCTTACCTTTTGTGGTGAATGTTCTGTGAGTGTAGTATTTGTTATAAATGTTATCATGTTATTAAGATTTCAGCAGGAATGAATGTAAACTAAAGAACTGCAATACGCCCAATCTAATCAATAAAAACATTATGCATCATAGTCCAAGGATATTCAAAAGGCCAAGCATAAGAGTAGCAAGAAATAACTTTCACTGAAATAATGAAAGCATTAGAATGACGATATGAAACCTCCATTAGCGGCCTAAATTTACTCAAGATTTTCTTTATTCCCCATAAGTATCCATAGGGGGGGTACTCTGTTAGATGCTTTACAGAAGACTCACCCGGTTTGTTAAATCAGGTTGCATTCCCTGATGCTACTTTTGCTTAAGTTTTAACTTTGATTTATGAAGGATTTTTAGGCGTGTTTATCTTTTATGTACGTCCTATATGTTTTGTTTGCCTTTATAGTTCTGTTATAAATTCATTAACTATATTTCTGAAACTTAAAGGATGTGAATTTATCTTCTTATGTTTTAACATGTGCAACCGAGTAAGCACGTCAAAACACCAAAACAGAAAAGTATTTTGAATCTAATTCAACACAAAAATGATACTTGAATCTAATTCAATACCAAAAACTATATCATGAGAAACTCAAAATCTTGTAAGTAAACAATCAGTCAAAGCATTTTTTAAAATTCAACAAGTATTTCATCATGTGTTTCTTCAACATTGATTTTTCATTACACCTGGTAGTACCCCTAGTGTTTAGAATGAACATGGTTAGAACCACCGGTAAAGCCAACATTCTTGTGGAGCAATGATTCCTTATCAGTCCTACTTTATCAAGGATTAAGTCCAGTAAATACCACATTAGTTGAAACCAAGTATTTCCACATCCATACAACAAGAAGTCAACAAAGGTGACTAGAAAAAATCAACAGAGAGACATGATTTTCAAATATTGCATGCTTATTTATTTGAAAACAACTTTTTACACAAACTTGACCAAATTTCTTAAGCTACAAATGTAATTACTGGTGAACTTTACAAGATTAGATAAAAATAAAACTGAATATTTTCTTGAATCATATAAAACAGTCTAGACCAAAGCATTTAGACCTGCACTTTTTTTAGTCATCTAAAATTGTATAGACCAAGGCATTCTAGTCAGCTCATATTGTCTGTTAGATGATTTATATAAGTTGATAAAATTATCAGTCAGCAGGTGCAGGGTAGTCCACGTTGGTCGTCAAACACTTTTTTTTTTGGATTCTTTGTTTGCAGAAAAAAATGCAGAGAGGGGTAGGGACCATATGATCATGTGTTACATGAGAGACTGTTTAGTATTGATAAGCTAAGCAAATGCCAAGTGGTCACTATATATAGTAATACCTGAGTTATACTGCAAGTTCTCATGTGTTACGTTACAACTTTTTTTAATTTCATATCTATGGCTAAGAAATGAATGGGTCATAACTCATTATTGTTAGTCAAAAGAGAACCCACGTGACAAGGGGGAACAATCTTCCATGGATCTGCCTTCTCCGATCACGAGGCGACCTGTATCAACTCTCAACTCAACACCCAATACAATTAACCCCTTGCTCTCACCACCCCCACCTTTCGTCTGCACTCTCCCTGCCACCCCAATCATACTGGAAATTACATCATTTTTCTCTCTTTTAAATTATTTGTCATTTTTCAAGTTTACAACAAAATTGATTATTTCTCCTGTCTCATTTTATATGAGTTATTTTTTTAGTCAATGTAAAGAAGAAACAATACATTGTAAAGAAGTGAGGAGGTTGTCTATGATTAGGAATGTAAAGAAGAGAACAACATTGATTCCTGTTGTTGATTCTTATATGTTAAAACTGCTTTTTTATTTAGTTTCATCACTAAGATGAATAGACTCTAGTCTAAAAGATATGGTCACAAGTTTCAAACTTGGAAGCATACAAATTACAACATGTTTATTCTTTAAAACTTACAAAAGAATAAATATATTTTAAGCTCTTCAGTAGGCTTATTCGTGTTCATTACTAACTGGAATATCTACAGTTTGACATAGACTAAAGGGAAAGGCATCCGATCAACTGAAGTCACAGAGAAAAAGTGTTGGTGGATACCACCATAGGTCTCCCCCCCTAAAGCTCAAAAGAAAGCCCACTTTGTGGAGCATGACAGAACCATTGAAGTCGATAGGAAGGAGAAACATAAAGTCAGTGAGGAAAAGGTTGATAATGAAGTTGTTAACTTCATCAAGAAGACAGACGTAGAAACAGACTTTAGCATCATCATAGACAGTCTTATAGCACTTGACCATATACTATCTTTACAGTTCTATTTACTTCTATTCTATATGCAAGAACTTGACATGTAATGAAATTAGAAAGTTACAAGCTATTTCTCATCCGTTGCATCTAGCTTATCAAATAGGACAGACTTTAGCATCATACAAAACTTTCTCTCCATTTTATTTTCACTGACTTCTCCTAATTCTTCTAAAACATAGATGAAGCAAGCCTCACTTTCAACAATATCCAAAACTCAATAGGTTGTCCATACTACAAAATAAATCTTCTACTTCTATTCTGTTATTGCTAGTAACAGTTAGCAGAAAAGAAAGGAAGCATAATCCTCAAGTTGAAAGTACAAAAAGAAACAAAACAATTAAAGACGTAGAAACAATTGCTTTACTAAGGATTTAAGTTATATACATTAACAATTAAAGCATGTTACGCTATCACTGTAGTTTTACCAGTTATACAAGGTAATAAAATGTGCACCAATCAAACGTATCATACACAGTTACTTGTTATTGTAAAAAATAAGAAATTATGTACTGTCCAGCCACAAAAGTTAAAGTCTATTACTATTTTTTTTAATAGATCCCTTTATAGGAAGAAATTTCCTATTTGTCATAACTGTAATGTCCAGCTCTTGCAAAACACTCTCACAAGTTACTGCTCCCTCTCTACCCCTTCTAGACTTGAAAAATATATCCTATATCGTCTATCTCTAAGGCATATGATTCGTTTTCTATATAGTGCAACTCAAAATACAAAGCAAGTTTAGCAAATTTATACTACGAGGTGATCCCAAAACAACTAAGAAATATTGAACTAAAGTTTCTGATGTACACTTGAAAATGCACTAGAGAAACAACAAAATGACTTCTAGACACTTCAAGGCATGTAGTCGAAAAAAGAAAAATTTTACAAGCAAATAGCTACAAGACATAATCAATGTTGTTAACAAAGGAACAAACCAAGCTTAAGGTGAGCACAACTATGAACTCAGGAAGACTAAAAAACAGTGACATTAAAACAGACATTAAAAACTTTTGAAATTCATGTAGAGTAGCTACTTACACTTGACGAAATCTATATTAGGGACAAACTATCGTTGGTATCGCCAGCTTCAACAATTTAGTTCTTCGAAGAAAGACGACTTAGCTACAACTCAGTTCTTCATATAAAGGCGACTTAGCTTCAGCTTCTACATTCAACATTCAAGAGAAAAAACTAGTGAGTCAAAGATAATCTGCCCATTTATACGTAATACAACTATAAACTAAACTCCCAAAATCAACAAAATTCGTATCAACAACACAAGAACATAAAAACCCTAACTTCAATTTTTTACTGACACACAAGAATATCAAAATCTTAAAGCTATAATTTAGACTTTTGAAGGTAAAATCTCTTACCTGATAAACTCTATTCCAACAACCCTAAATCTTTAAGACATGAGGCAAGTTGATTGTGAAGCATTTTATTTCAATTTTCGAAAGGAAATCTGATGGAACAGCAGTTTACCCAGAAATCTTTGAAGAAAATCGTCTTCTTCAGCTCTCCAATCTTGAACAACGAAGCTGAGAGGAAAATCGTGTTCTTTAGTTCATCTTCAGAGAAATCGCAGTACTCTTTGATTTTTCAGCTGAAAATGGTGTTCTTCAGATGAAGATTGACAGAAATGTGACGAAAATCGTAGTACAAATTGATTTCTCCCATTCGTCGATCCTTCTTCAGCTCATGCAAATGGTGTTCTTCAGCTAAAAATGGAAGCTTCAGCTGAAGTTCTAGGAAATGTTGCCTTTTTTTATTTCTTTTATCTTTTATTCTTTTTAATATTTCTTTAATGTTTTATTTTTTTTGGCCAAATAAAAATGGGAGGGAGATTAAATTTTATTGTTAAAATGTTGGAGGGAATATAAAATTTTGGTGAAAACACTAGGGCCACATTTTTTATGTGTTGTATTTACAATTATAAACATAACACACTTTAAAAGTGTGGCTATTCATGTAAATAGTTGTTGCCAACTATAACAACACTTATAAAGTGTAGGTTATCCTATTAAAGAGTACACTTTAGAAGTGTTGCTAAAATTAATGTAGCTAAAAGTCAAAATCTTTGGCTACACTTTAAAAGTGTTCCCAAAAATATTTTAGGCAACACTTTATAAGCGTTGTCCAGATTTAGTGTTGCCGTAGACCTAACATGGTGTAGTGCTTTTCTGATCTCAATTTGGCAAGTCCACTGACTTGACTTCCAAAAATCATGTTGTTAGGAAAGAGCTATTCTTTCTCATGCATGTCCTTGGTGTGTGCTTGCATATACCCATACTTAGTACAAGTGTGTACTAACCCTATACAAATTCTACTATTTTAGGTGCAGGCACAGGTGGACGATAGAGCTACAGGATCATCGCTGCAGTTATCCGGACGTCCAGCATTCATCCGGTTTTGGTAGGTCCTCATGCTTTCGAGGATGCTACTGTTTTATATTCTAGATTAGTTTTAGAGTTGAGCTAGTGGAGCATGTTCCACTAGCGTTTCTTTCCTATTTTTATTCAGACTATGTATTGGTGCCATCTTGGCAATTATACACTTAATAAGAATTGAACTATTTCTTTCAGTTGCTTATCTCTTAATGTTAGATGGTTGATGGTGAGCAATTACGTATTAATGAGAATGTTTTTATAAGTATGTTAAGAAACAAAAAGTTTCAAATTTCCCCCTAAAATTAACCTAGATGAAGTAAGAATGATGTAAGTAGGCTTGTCTGCGACCTCTGAGAGGTCAACGACGCCGGTCTCATCTAGGGTCTAGATTCCGGTCGTGACAGCTTGTGTATTGTTTATGAAAAGGGTTCTTCATGTGTGAAGAAAGTTTTAAATTCTTACTCATTTTAGTATGTTATTATGCAATGAATGATACGAGATGCTTCGATGAGACTTCTTGAAGTCTCATTTGCCGTGTGACAACACAAGGATACTCTAATTTCTAGAGTGTACTTGTGGGTTGTGACAAACTTGGTATGAGAGCATAAGGTTTGGGAGTGTCGTAGTTGTCTTATGAACCACATCTAATAGAGTCTTGTTTATAATGTGAAGCGCATTATGAATAGGAGGCTATTGGGTGCTAGGAAAAGTTTCACTTCTTCATTCATATAATCATGCCTAAGAGCTTGTGTATGGTGTCTTTCCCTTGTCTCCCTTATGTGTTTAGTCATGTGAGTGTGACTTTATGAAGTTTGGGTTTAGGGAGAAAAAAAGATGAGATGTGGCTTGCTAGATGAGGTGTGAAAGATGGTGTTGATAACCCTAGGTTGGTTTGGTTGCCTTTGAATGGTAGTATAGTTTTCAAGAATGGTAAGGTATAGAGTTAAAAATGTGAATGAGTGGTTGTTGAGGTGGTTTGAAGTTGGTTGAGGCCCAACCATAGAGGGGAGTTGAAGAGATTTGAAAGAGTAAAGGTGAGTTTCTCCTAGTAAGGGGGATGTAATGGCTAGATGGTTGAACCCTTGAGAGTCCTTAGTTCTCATGAGCTAGACTTTGGGTCAGAAAGTATAATTAAGGTTTAAGGTGCCTTGAGGGAGTTCCCTGAGGTAGATGTTATGTTGACCTTAGAATGGGTTTCTCCTAAGTGGGGGAGTATAGTGAAGAGTATGGTTGTTGGGAGTGAGGTACCCTTAACCTTTCTATATATGTTTATTCAAGACTAAAATAAAGAGTTCTTAGTAACTTGATTTGTGTAGGAGTCTTTTGTGGAAAATGAGTTCCAAACATTCTCCTTATGATATACATGCTTGGTTGAAATTGAATTTTATTAACTCTTGCATTTTGTATGTTTCTAAGCCATGATTATGTTGTAAAAGGTGTTTATATGATGTTACTTTGCATATTAGCATGTCTATATCATGAATTGCCTAAAAGTTGCATTTAAAAAAAAATGCACAATTCACTGTAATGCACTGCCAGTTCACTGTGAAGATTTTCAAAAATTGACTAATTGATTCTTTGTTCTAAAATTGTTGTTATGTGGTTATAACTGATGCGCATGATCATGATAATGAATATAAAATTAGTTTTTGCTATTTTGAATAAAAGAATGTGAGTTTTGTAGCATGATGAGTTATAGAATCTATTCTAATTTTTTGTTGTGTTGTGAATCTCTTGCTTATGTGAGAATGATATTTTCTCCTTGATTATGGGTTATATTGTGTGGTTATGATTTGCTAACTGAATCTATATTCTTTGAAGTGTTCAGAGAGTGGCAAGTGTCATTCGAGGACGAATGTTGTCCAAGTGGGGGAGATTGTAAGATCCCGAAAATGACTTAGGTGAAGATAGAGCCTAACGTGGTTGTTATGATGGTACAAGGTCCTAAAATGGTCTATAAAGTGTTATTGAGGCAGTAGCTAAGAGTTTAGGTGCATTGGAAGTCAAACGTCAAAGGACGACCAAGACGTTCGACGACTAAGTCACCTAAGTGCCTCATTTGTGGTTATGTGTGGTTCTATGTGTTTATGTGTGATGCATGAGTTTATATGTCCCTTAAATGAGTTTATATGGTGTATATAGGCAGTGTGTCAAGTTTCGTGAAGTTTGGAGTTCAAACATCCAAGAATGTCCATGACGTTTGAAAGATGTTCCTTGAAATGACCTTGTGTGTCTATGTATGTTTCATCATGATTTACGTGTTGGTTTTTGATGAAACTCATGTTGTAGGTTCTAAACTCGTATACTTATATGTTTGGGGTTGAACCGTCCGGGTACAACACCACATAGGATCCACAAGGGGCCCTAAAGGAAGACCCCAACATCGGAGCTCAACACTGCCAGGCAGTGGTAATCGACAACCCAAACGACGGCCAGTCGAACAGGCAACGGCCCGTCGATGGGTATCGTCGATGATGCCACTTGTACTGAAGGTTGGGGAGTTGCAGGTGCAACCCACGAGACCCAAACGACGGAGTGTGGGTGAGACCACGGTCCGTCGATGCCTCTATCGATGGGTCCGTTTGTCTGCTACCAGTTTTCTGTTAAGTTAAGGGGTGATGTTCTAAATTCACCCCATGACCCTATAAGTGTTTGTACGGTTGTTTTGTTTATGGGTATTTTAAGAGTATATAAGTCATTAAACTCTCCTTTAACCGTAACACTAAGATCAAAACATGTTCCCTCCAAAAGTTTCTCCAAAAATCTCCATGAGTGTTCAAAGTGAAGATGAAGCTTGAAGATGGATCTTCAATAGACTTTCTTCTTCAATTAGCATTGGGTTCTTCAAATAAGGTATGAGAGTTCTTCATCTAAGGCTTGATATCACCTTAAAGCCAAATTTCAAAGTTGAATTTCAAAGGATTTCAAAACGATGAAAAAGTCCAATTTGTACTCTAAGTCTTGGGTTCTTGCATGAAAGGTTTTCAAACGTTAAGATATGACGTTATTGATGTTTAATTGATGTTTTCCAATGAAATTCTTCATGAACCCTTTATCTTCTCAATCTCTAATTTTCACTAAAATATGGGTGAATTGATTATGCTTTGATATTTATAAATTCATGTAAAGATTGTTATGGGCTTTTGATTCATGTATAGATTATGTATGTATGATGTATAGTCTGTTTCAATTTGATTAATTGAGTAATGAATACTCTTAGATCTATTGCATGCTAAGCTTATTGAATTGATATTGACTTAATGCTTATAGATTCTAGTGTATATTTCTATGGGCTTTCTAATGATGTAAGAATTGTATTCAATTGATATCTAATTGGTCTTAGATTGGTAAATCTATATTGAATTGACTTAGATTCATTGAGTATTATTATTTATGATTTGGATTGATGTTCATGGCCATGGGTAAGGGTCTTATGGTATTGATTTGGATGATTTAGCTTGGGATTTAAGTGGTGAGTTCAAGTGGGTGGTATGCTGCCCTAACTATTTTATTATTATGAATAGCTATTTTAATTTAGCTCTTGTATTATGTGTGATTGGTATGGTCCACTTATGGTGGTGGTGTTATGTGTATTGATGTAGCCTTGTCGTCGTTATTTTAAGTATTATGATGATCATGGTCTTGTCGGCACTAATTGGAGTATTATGTTGATTTGTGTGGTTGATTATGTGAAGTATGATAATATCTACCTATATGTGAAGTAATGTGGAAGTATGTGTTCTCTTATTGAAGTTATTAGGTGATCATGTTATACGATGACTATGTGCTTATATGTGTAGTCTTAGAGTTGATACATGATTGTACCTTACTTGGATATATGAGTCTATAATGGTTATGTTGATGATGTTAATGTAATGGCTAGGTTGACTATATGATGTTAAGGGTCGGTCCTAAGTGTCTAAAGAATGTTATGATATATGACTAAAGTGTAGTATGTTGTGTCTTGTATAGGTAGACTTGTGTCCCTTACTTGATGCATGTATGAATGTGAATAATGTTATGTCTTGACTTAGGATGCTAAAGTCTCTTAGTCTTGAATGTATGAATGACATGTTACCTTGAGTGATGTTAAGAGGGTCTTTATGTGAAACCTTGAAACTAGTGGTAAGGTTATGAATGTTGAAATAGAAAGCCGTAATGGTATCCTTCAAAGTAAAGGATGATGGACTTAAGGTTGATTGGATGGAACGGCATCATATCAAACCTTAGGAAATTCATAATGAGCTTCTTGACTTAATAGTAAGATAGCCTTAGTGGACCTTGCTTTGTTAGGGTAAATGTAATTGGGTTATGAACTAGATATGGAACCCAATTGTATGAACCTTAAAGTGAATTACTCTATGAGAACAAAGGCTAGAATCGAGTGAGTATGGTAAGGGAAGTAGTTCCAGTTAAGCATTAGACTAGAATACAAGGAAACCCTTCATTCCTTAACCATATGCCTACATTGGATGTGTCCACGTTCTACCATTGCCAAGTAGAACAACCTCCTCAGAGTAGGATAGAACTCCGGATTACATGTTTTGCTACCATGGTCTATGTCGGTTATTGCCTATTCTCATCATATGGGATAATTACTAGCATTAGAGAAGTGTATGGAGTTTAGGTGGTGGTATGGGACGCTATCTAGACATTGCACAATAGGCTTTGAAGATGTTAGTGAGAGTCCGTAGGTCTTCTTCAAGACCATTACTTAAATGTCCTTATGTGATGAATGTCTCTTAAATGAACTAATGAATGTAATGATTTAAGTTAAGGAAGTATGTTAAATCAAGTAGTACTTATCTAGAGTAGTTAAGGGTTGTCTAGTTAAGGTGCGAAGGGGGCATAAGAATGATCACTTCTTATCTTACCTAGATAATCTAAAGAATGACTCTAGTTAGGGAAGATGTTTGGTGTTGTAGACATGATCTAAGCCTTAGGTAGTCTTAAGGACTATTTAGGTAATCTTGAAGAGGTCAATCGTGGACGTTATCTTCTTGATTTACTTGAATAGGTCTTTTGACAACCTTTGGAAGGAGAATGTCATATCATCTATGTTTTGGTGTATTTAGTGAGAATGATTCTATCCTTAGGATTCTATTGGACGTTATCGCTTCACAACTCACTCAAGTGAGACTTAGAATCACCTTTGGTGGAAGAATCTTACCTTGATATTATGATACTTTGAAAGTGTGTATGTGACTCATTATAAGCATTCTTGAGGGTCATTTAGGCACATCTAGGGAGGGTGTATGGGCGGTCTCTCTTTGTGTGACTTAAGTGAATCTTAGGATAGATTTGAGTGAGAAGATTGCATGCTATAAGGTGTCTAAATTGATGGAAGGAGAATTCACAGTAATTCACTGTAACAGTGAATCGACTTACTGTAATGTTGATTCAAAAATTATGATAATTGCTTAAATGATTTCTTATGCGATTCTAAGTTGTTAAATGTTGTTCTTATGTTTAAAATATGATGTTTAAATCGAAAAATTCATGAAAAGCATGTTATAACGAAATGTCCCTTTTTCATGGTTTCTGCATGGCTTCCATTCTTAGTACATCTAATGTGCTAACCCCTTATTTTCCCTTTTTGACTAAAGTGTAGGGAATTGGAAGTCTTGATGTGCCATGGAGGATGGATAGGTTTCTAAGGGTTGAAGATGAAGTATTGGTTAGTCCTCATCGATTCAAGGACAATATCCACATGATCCGTTATGTCTTAAGACTTTACTTTATGTCTTGTATGGGATTAGTCCCAAGTGTTGTATACTCTAAAGTTTAGATTGTTCAATGGGTTATTGTAAAGGTTTAATGTTTTAATGAAAGTCTTCCACTTGTTTATTGTTTATGAAAAGGGTTCTTCGTGTGTGAAGAAAGTTTTAAATTCTTACTCATTTTAGTATGTTATTATGCATTGAATGTTACGAGAGGCTTAGATGAGACTTCTTGAAGTCTCATTTGCCGTGTTACATCACAAGGATACTCTAACTTCTAGGGTGTACTTGTGGGTTGTGACACATAATTAGTTATAGCATCATTATCGCATAAGTAGATTTCAACTTGCATAATTGAGATCAAAGGAGAATCAAGATTATACCTCATTGCCCTTCATGGGGCTTCATACTTCAATACCCAATAACTCACAACCAACATACGAAATAGGGAAATTCATGAAGTATTAACATAACTAAAATCAAAGTAATCAAGTGACATGTTCATCACCCTCAACATTTCACCTTAATCAATCCAAATTATTAGGGATTTAGGGGAAACACATGGGTCAAGGGAAAACTCATAGGAATTCATCAATTAACCATTAATTCATACTTAAACAACATTAACTCATCATATTAAATCACAATTGATTCACAATTTTGTTTTAGAAAGAACTCCCATGTGAGGAGAAAAACCCTTGTTTGGGGGATTTAGAAATCATTTTTTGAATGACCTCTTGGGGAAAGGATTCCCAAGAGTTAAAGAAATCATACCTTATATATAAGAAATCCACAAAATTGAGTTGGAAAACTTGAAGGCTTGATCTTCTTCTTGGAGCTATTTTGGTCTTCAATGGAGTTTTGGAGGAAGAGGGAATTTTGGGGGAGAGAGATTTTTGAGTTCAACTTGTGGGACTTGATTTGAGTGATAAACTTGACCCAAAACTGACCCTAATACATTATATATTCACCCATTAAATTACCCAAAAGACCCCTCACTAAAATGGGATTATTTGTGAAGTCGAAACACCCAAAATACGACTTTTATGATATTTGGGAAGTGGCTCCGCGTCGCGGGGTCAACACACACTTTTTATTTGGAAAAGTAAAATTGACACAGTAAGGTCTTTGTGTGCTGCGCGTCGCGCAGCAACCCACTGAGTCCTGACTTACGAAGGCTGCATTAGAAGCCTGCCCACCCATGTTGGTGTCCTTCCTAAGGACCCTTCCGGTGGTCCTTGGGGTGTCGTTATCAGACGTTTAGACTCTCTAAACTATACTATGACTATCCAAAGTTTTTTTACAAGTTTTAGACTTCATTTGAACCTCCGAAACCTTCCCCAAACATAGGGACGTCAACTAGTTAAATTTCACTAGTTTCCGAACGTTAAGACCTTTCTTTAATGCTTTGGCTCTGAAACTTCTCAAACAAGTTATTTACACTTATTTAGACATAAAACCAATATTATTTGACATTTTAGGATCTATTATAGGTCATGGAAATTTCCGAGTGTGTCATATGTTGACCTATATGACATAAGGTTCTTGAAAGAAATACATGTGAATTGTGCATTGGGTGGTTATAATGGAGATGTGAGGTGATCCCTTTTGAGGGGAAGTGCCTAAAATAATAATGTTGTTATTATGATGCACTGTAACGGAAATTATTCTCACACACACTACATGGATAAAAATGGATATGATGTGTCTAGGGAGTTACTTGAAAGGATAATTCTGATATTATATGCACCTTTACACAATACTATGCATGACATGTAAATTAATGTGATGACATGAACATGATAAGGTGAGATAATGATGATCACGTTGTTGTGTGTAATTGAAGGTAATTCTTATGTACACTACATGGCTATGTTATGAAGTAAAATTCTAACATGATATTGGTTTTGATGAAAGGACATTCTCATCATATAACCTATGAGCTACGTACATGTTATATGAGGGGTTAAGCCCCTAAGACCTATGTTGTGAATTAATGTTTTAGAAAGACTTAAATATAGTTCAAAAGGGAATTTAGCTCAGAACGGAGTGAACTTAACAATGAGAGGTGTTCCTTCACAAAGGAAAGAAAGTTCACCCAATTATCTCATGATGTCACGCCTCGAGCTACCCTCAAGACGCGGAAACGGGAATTAGGGCCCCAAGGTATCCCAAGCTAACCCTAATGGCATGATCATAAACATACAAAAGATAATAAAGTGATGCGGAATCTAAATCATAATTTAGAATGAAAAGATGCAGAATACACATATGCTTAAACTGAGATATATGAAAATTTATGAGTTTAATACAAAGAAGTTAAGCTGAAACTAACTATGTCTTAAAATAGCCTCCAACTGACTAGAAATGCTTGGACAGGCCCCTACTAAGTCTAGAAAAAACTTAAACTAAAGGACTAAAATACATGACATAACTCATGAATATAGTCCTCGGAGAATGAGGACTCATCGGTGATTCTGCTGAACAGGAGATTGGAAATCGACCTAAGCATGATCTGGATACTGAGAACTTGAACCTACATCACGAGAAGATGTAGCGCACGTAAGCGTCAGTACTTGAAAGGTACTGAGCATATAGGATAGAGTAAAGCTGAAATAATACATAACTGAACAAGCACAAAAGCAAATATAATATTCTAAACATGGTATACTAAATTTTGAGCTAACTTGGTGCAATGAGAAAATTTATAACATGTTGACACTAAATACTAACTGAACTGTAAATATGGATAATGCAATAGAGTCTGACGGAACTGTGGGAGCTACTAATAGCCGATAATAGAACAACATGAGCTAAATGTAGAGTCCGATGTATATTCCCTATCGAGAAGACCCAATATGCTCTGTCAGAGGTATTAAGGCATGCTGGAGTGATAACTAAACTGATGCCCACAGAGGGGACTTACAACCTACTTAACTAGTAGTTTTGGGACTATTTGGGTACACTGAACCCTAGTCCAACTCGGTATTAGACATTATGACTGAATTTCTTTAAATACTGGATAGCTTAAAACTGAACATGCAAACTCAGAATGCAACAATTAATCTGATAATTATGCATTAATAACTAAGGCATGTATATCTGGAGTAACTGAAATATCTAACCTAACGTGTGTAATTCAATAACTAAAGAAATACATAGCTATGGTTCTGAAATTCATGGGATAAACTGAATAATAACATTACAATCTGATTTAGAATATGTATTAACTAATTCGTGATGATGTGCTGTAATTATATAAACCCTAGGTCTATTCATGATAAGAGAATCATGAATCTGACTGAAAAGTAGGGACCTAATGGGTGAAAGAAACGCACTAGTGAAATCCCACATACATGGTGATGAAATCCACGAAAAAATATTTAGATTTCGGGGCTGGAACTAATGGAATCTTGTTGCGTTCTTGAACTAGGGTTCTTGACCTTTTTCTCCTTTCTTGCCTCTAATTTTCTTAGTTTTGATTTATGATTTTGACTTAGGTAAGTTCTTGTTGTGTTTCTAGGCTTAAACTGACTAATATATGATGATTTAGGGCTTAAAAGATGTATCTTAGGGATTAAACAAACTTGGAAAAGACTAAAAGACCACTGAAGTAATTGTTGTCAGAACAATCGACGACCAGGACTGACGGGCCATTGTTCAATCGACGGTTCGTCATTTGGGTCCGTCATTTGAGTCTGCTCGACAGGCCTTCACTAAAATGGGCATAACATTTTACTCGGAGGTTTGATTTTAGTAAACTCAGTGGATATGGAAATATAATTCGATTATCTATGATATAATAGGTCATGGGAAACCTAATTCATTTTGTGCTAAAACTTATGACCATTTAAATTTGACACTATCAGCAATTCCCCCTAACTAAATGATAAACATCACCTAAGGATCGTAGATCAAATGACGGTCTGTGCTGGTAATCCGTAGTTCATGTCAGAGGATGGGTAACTTGAGTCATAATCCATGGACACAGACCACAGACCGTAGTCTGACTTACCGACCGTAGGTCTTTCCGTGGATCGACACTTAGTCAAATTTTTTCTGGGATGAGTTTATGTGACCGTAGTACATGCCGTAGATCAGACTATGATCCGTTGATAGTGACAATAGATAGGACCTGAAGATTTCTGAAAAGTTTACTTTTAGTCTATTTTTGATACGGGGTGTTACTAATGAGGTAGAAACTACAATGCTAATTAGCTTAAAGAGGGTTTCTATTAACAACCTTCTAGATCCTTAACTATGTGTGCCTACAGAAATCTTAGCTAGTGGATCCACCTAGATGCGATTACCATTGTTTATGTCATACCTTGGCAAGTAGGACACCCTCCTTTCGGTGTTAGGGGTTGATACGAGATTCCACGTAACTCGCATGGTCTATGTCGGTTATGGCAATGTTTCCCGAATGATAAAAAGAAAGAATGAAAGTAATAAGAAGAACACTAACTAAGACTACTTAAGGGATAATACTTAGTGTGGGTAAGGTTTTGGGAGTTTAACTATGTATTTCACAAGTGGGTCTTGAGAGGGGTTCTAGGGTGGGTTCTTGAGCAATATATGTTATGAATGGTATTATGATGTTGGTATCCCTTGTTATGAAAGAAGTTGATATTAATTATTATGAATGATGTTGGTTTTACTTGTTATAAGGGTGTATGAAACAAATTATCATGCTTATTACTTCTTGATAGGTTTGCTTAGTATATGTGGGTTATGGAACTTATGATGTACATTGTATAATTGAACTTGTAAAGGGTTATAGGGATGGTTTCTTATGATGTGAACTGTATGAAGCATGATTAAGATATGTGTTCTGAAGGTGTTGCATGAACTATAACTCATCAAGTCTTCGTTACATTCTTATTATGAGGTTTGAGAATGATTCATGCTTTAAATGAATTATCTTTATGGTTGTCTTTCCTTTATACGGCTTAATGTTTATGATTTATATCTTCTTATACATGATGGTATAAAATGAGTCAAATATGAGATATGCATGATGATTGGATTTCTTATCTATTAGTATGAACTTATATTAAGTATGATCATGGATGACTAGAGGTGGTACTTAGTGTAGGTAGGACTATGGACCCTACTATTCATTGCACAAGTAGAAGCTTATGGTTACTCATGTGGGTGTAGTACTATGATGTTGTGACCTTCATTTTTAAATATTCATGTGTACTATGTATTTTACTAGATTATATGTGCACTATGACTATGTTAGGAGATTATGCATTGGTGATGTTGTTAACCTTGTACTTGATGGTCTATATATGAGATATGTTTGACTTATGTTCTCCAACTCCTTTAAAATAATGATTTTCAAAATGCATAAAGCATGGTTTGAATTAAATGTCCATTTTAAAGCATGTTTCAATGGTTTTTATATGTGACTTCCATACGTAGTGCTTTTGTTCTAATCCCTTATGCTACATTCTTACAAAGTGTAGGGTTTGGAGAGTTGATTTGAAGATAGGTTTCTAAGGAGTTCGGGAATGAAGACATGGCGAATCCTTATAGTTTCGATGATACACCTACTATGTCCACTTATGTTTTTATTTTATGTTTTTGCATTATGTAAGGTCGTTTTCCTATGTTCTATTAAAATGAAGTTAAAGTCCAAATCATATATAGATGGTTTTTGAGCCATAGAGTCACGGATGCTCTTATTTTACAAACTATTTAATTGTCAAAGAAATTTTTTAAATTTTCCGCTATTTTCATAAGATTTAATGTTCATGAAATGCTAATGATTTGTATAAGAACTCTTCAAGGTCGAGTACGATGTGTTATGACGAGGGGGTTCTCTCGGATCGTAACAATATTTATTCTCGAATGAAGAATCATTAACTTTATATGGAGGGAAAAACAGCAAGCGCTACCACTAAGTATTGGAAATTGAAATATGTCTGAACTAAGTTCAAAGGACATTCAAATACGCTGAAAATGCAAGTGTAACTGAAGAAACAAGCTACTAAGACCGAATCTATGCATGAATGGCTGAAAAAAATAGAGAGGAACTATAACCTCAAGATTGAATGGAATGGGAAATAAAGAGAAGGGGATACTTGGCCTTTATGTCAGATTCCACATCCCAAGTAGATCCGTTGATGGACTAACTCCTCCACAAAACCTTCAGTGAAGCGACTTCCTAATTTCTCAACCTTCTGACGTGCCTATTAATGATCTCAACGGGCACATCCTCATAAGTGAAATTATCCTTCACACCCACACTTTCCAATAGTGCTATGGATGGTGGATCACCCATACATTTCTTTAACAAGGAAATGTGAATTACCAGATGCATTGCTGCTAGTTTTGCTGGCAACTCCAACTCATCATCCACTTCACCAATTCTTTCCAAAATCGTATAAGTGCCTACATATCTAAGTCTGACCTTCCCTTTAATTCCAAATCTCATCATCCCTTGATAAGTGACACTTTCAGGAAAACAAATCATCAATTTGGAACTCCAATTCCCTTCTCCTTACATCTGCATAGGACTTCTAGTGAATCTGGTTTGTCTTATTCTATCCCTGATGAGCTAAATTTTATCCATATCATCATGAAATGAATCTTGCACTATCAAGGATACTTAACCAACTTTAAAGAAACCAACTGAAGATCTACATTTACTCCCATATAATGCCTCATAAGGGGCCATATGAATTATTTAATGGTAGCTATTATTGTCAGTGAACTCTATGAGAGGAAGGCGATCATCCCAACTACCCTTGAATTCGATCATGCAAGCTCTTAATATTTCCTTGAATGTAGATGAAATGATCTGTTGAGATTAACTTCATTACCAAGACGCTTTTAGAATGACTTCAAGATATGAGAGGTAAACCCAGGACCTCTATCTAAGATGATATACAAAGGAACAAAATGCAACGTGACTATCTCATTAATTTAAAGCATGGCATAGTCCTTCGCCGAATCTGTAGTCTTGATAGCCAAAAAGTTAGCAGACATAGTAACTCGGTCTACTATCACCCAAAAGTTGTCATGTTGTTTGGGATAAGAGATGAACATGTAATGAAGTACATGTTGATCACTTCCCATCTCCATGTAGGTCTTGAAGAATACCTCATAGTTTTCTGATCTTCTACTTTCACCAGTTAACAATTAGGACACTTAGCCACAAAATGTACTTCCCTTTTCATTCCATTCCACCAAAAGAATTCATGCAGATCATGGTACGTCTTAGTGGCGCCTGGATGAATAGAATATCTAGAGTTATAGGCTTCTGCATGTATCTGTTGTCTAAACTCACCCACCTTAGGAGAACAATAATGACCCTAGTAGCTTTGCTAACTACCTTCTCCATGGGAAAAAAACCACAGCTCTTCTGATGAACTGCCCCTTTTAGTTGAAGCAATATAGGGTCAGTGTCCTGTTTCTCCATAAACTACGCTATCAATGAAGATTTTGACAAATTCTAGACTGCCACACAACCATGTGATATGCTTGTAAGGCAAACTCCGAAACGAGCAAGTTAGTGAACAACTTTTGCTAGTTTTTTCATTTCTTCCTCAACATGTTCTACACTATCCATAGATAGTCTTCTAAGAGCATATTCTACCACATTAACCTTATGAAGATGGCAAAACACATTAATAACATAGACTTTGAGGAACTCAAGCTCTCTTCTCTGGTGAAGATTCAACTCTTTCTGGGTGAATACATACAAAATGTTGTCATTGTCTGCGAACACCTCTACGTGAACACTATACAAGTATTTCTCAAGATCTTTAATGCAAATACTACTGCTGGAACCTCGAGGTCATGATTCAGATAGTTCTTCTCATGCACATTAAGTTTTCTAGAAACATATGTTATAACCTTACCTCGATGCATCAACACACAATCCAGGTCGACTCAAGATACATCACAATAGACCACATAACTCTCTGACCCCTCTGGTAGAGTCAAAAAGTGAGTTGTAGGAAACATAGTTTTCAGTTTTGAGAAACTCTTCTCACAATCATCTAGCCACTAGATCCTCTCGGATCCCTTCCCTTGATTCTATATGCCCAAGGAAAGCAACAAATTGCAACCAAAACTAACATTTGCTAAACTAAGCAAAAAAACTAGTGATCTGTGAGAGTATGGAGGACAACAGTCAAATGAGTCTCATGTTCTTCCTCATTCCTAGAGTAAATGAGGATATCATCAATCAAGAAAATAACAAGCAAGTTAAAATACTGTTGTAATACCCTGTTAATCAAATCTATGAAACATGCAAGAGTATTTGGTTAGTCCAAATGACATAACTACGAATTCCTAACTTGAAGGTTGTTTTTGAAATGTCACTATCTCTGACACATAGTTGATGATAACAAATTCTGAGCTCTATCTTTCATAAATGACTAGCACCCATAAGTTGGTAAAACAAGCCGTCATAGGGATAGGATACTTATTATTTATTGAGACTTTTATTGAACTATTGATAATCAATGCACATCCTGACAGAACCATCTTTCTTTTTTACGAAAACCAATGTTGCACCCCATAGAGAAATAGTAGGTCTAATGAAGCCCTTATCTAGAAGGTTTTTAAATTAATCTTTCAATTCCTTAAGCTTAGCTGGAGTCATTATGTAAGGAGGAATAGAAAAAGGTTGGGTATCTAGAATGAGATCGATTCCGAAGTCGATTTCTCCATTGGGAGGAACTCCGAGAAGATCATATGGAAACACTTCGGGGAACTCATATACTACTAGAGCTGACTAAAGAGTTGGGGCTTTCAAGCTTTAATCCTTAACGCGAACTAGATAATAGAGATACACCTTAGACATCATGTTTTTGGCCTTATGATAAAAAATGAATTGACCCATAGGCACTAAGCAACTACCCATCATTCAAGGATTGACTCGTTTTGATATGAAAACAAAAAAAATCCTAGTTCTACTATCCACTAATGGAGAACATGAATGTATACAATCCATTCCTAGAATGATATTGAAGTCTATCATATCTGAATCTACAATATCTACTTAGGTGACTTACTCGGAGACTATGATAGGGCAATTTATTTATGCCATTCTAGCTTTAACTGAGTCACCAACTGTAGCAGAGACTGAGAAGGTTTTGGAGAGAGTTTCTCGACATATATAAAAGTTTACTGTTATATATGGAGTTACAGAGGAAAGAGTAGCCTATGTATCTAAAAAAGCATAAATATGTGAATGAAAAACTAGTAACGTGCCAATAACCACATATGGAGAATCGTCTTGATCCTGGCGAGCCTGGAGAGCATACACCTATTTCGGCACTTAATGACACAGGTACTAGATAAGTATCCTGCAGAGTCCGATGAAATGTTGGTTTTTCTAAATCTGTAGATGAAGCATTAATATTATTACCTCTTTGTACCTATTTAAAAGAAGGGTAATCCCTCATTTTGTATCAAATTTTACCACGCCAAAAACATCCATGATAAGCACATGCTCGGATGGTTCTTACCACACTTTGGATAACTTGGATAGGTTTGGGTTACTGAATCACTCTCCTATGACATAGATCCCGATACCCTACCTTTCTGATCCCGTCGATGCCTAAAGGATGGAACACTAGTTGATGAAGGTGTTGGGGCAAAAGATTTTTGTGAAACTGCGAGTGATTTCCACCACCCAATTTTTGGTGAGAATACTCATAGTTTCTCATCCTAGCCTCTTTGTTATCCTTAGCTTGCTCCGTAAGCTATATCTCTCAACTTTTTGAGCATGGTTCAGGAGCTTAGAAATGTTCATATATTCTAGTAACATGACATTTGTGCACTTTGTTCTCACCAAGCTAGATACCCTAATTAGAAACTTATTCCTCTGCGCCATGGAATTGGGAACCATATGTAGAACATACCTAAAGAGATGGGTGACCTTGATTCCATACTCTTGAACCGTCATAGAACCATGTCTCAAATTCATGAACTTCTGCGCCTTAGACTCGCTCAACTCTCATGGGAAGAATGTGTCCAGAAAAGTCCCGGTAAAACACTCTCATGTTAGAGGAGAGACATTTTTGCCCCTGTTTTCCTTCCATTGTTTGAATCAAATGTGAGCCACGTCCTTATGTTGGTAGGACGCTAGCCCTACCCTATCATTTCTAATCACTTGTATCACTCGAAAGTTATTCTTGACCTCATCTAAAAAATTCTCGGGATCTTCACATACTTGCAACCCTAGAAATTCAGATGGGTTCATCCTAACAAAGTTACGGACCCTAGCTGCCACTAGTCCTCCATTAGTATTTGAATAAACTAGAACATGCTAATTGTTGCAGTTAGCTACACTGTTGGCCAACGCTTGAATTCCAAAACTCTATATTTGATTCTTCATGATTTGGGACTTAGGAGTTGTGTTAGCATTGCAGGCATTAACATTGATTTGTTAATCTCTATGAGGAGACATGATCTAAAGATGTGTAACATCATGGTAGAAAAAGGAGATCATACCCACACAGGATAAGAATATAAAGAAAGCGAAGTTTTTCCTTAAACGCATCGTAGACTACCCTTCATAGGTGTGGCTCACTTCACACTCATGAAAGGGAATGTACTTAGTGCAGCTTTACAAACACCCTAGTACTCTTGAATAGAGTGATCTAATAAAAAGTTTCTCAGCCGCCGAAGCTACCCCTTGACGTAACACGGGACCTAAGATCATGAGTGACACCAAGCTAACAGTACTAGCATATCAGAAGCATACTTAAAGATTTGCTGAAAAATAAATCATACAGTGCGGAAGCTTAAACATGACATAATGAATGTGATGACGATTACCCATTATAAGTATGGATATAAAAAAATAGTGAGTTTAAAAACAACTTAATGATCAAACTCAGCTAATAATTGAATCTAAATTATGTTTGAATATAAGCCTTAAACTGACTAGAGATATTGGAACATGCCCCAGCTAACTCGAGAAAACATAAACTGAAATATTTAAAATAGCGAGATAACATTTCAATCGTCTTCGAAAAATGGGGACTCCCGCCTTATACTTCCGAACCGTAGATTGGGAACTGATCTATGCGTGATCTGAATGTGGGGTTCAAAATCCTACATCAATAGAAAATGCAGAGCATGGTACACATCAGTACTTGAAAGGTACTAAGTATGCAACTCAGGATAAAACTAAACAATTATATACATAACTGAACAACGCAATGAAATAAATTATATAATCTAAAAATTAAAGAAAATACTAAAATATGTTGAATAGTGAACTAACCTAATGTAATGATAAAGTATAAACATGTTGAGATTGAATATTGAACAATAATTGATAACATGGTCAATGCACTAGAATCTGATTGTGGAGCTACTATTAACTGAAATAAACCTACATGAGCTATCCATGGAGTCCGATGTATCGCCCCATAGAGAGGACCCAACATTCCTTGCCAAGGGTATAAAGGCATGGCTAGCATGATCACTAAATATGTTTCCCACCGAAGGAACTTATCCTACGGAAAGACATAGTTCTGTGATTATGAGGGTAATTGACCCTTAGTCAATTCAGTGTTAAGCCTAATCCCAACTTATTATGTAAGTAATACATTATAAACTAATTTTGTGTACTTCTGAATAGCTCAAAATACTTCTATTGTAATTATAAAAAGCAAAATTAATGTACTTATAACGAAACATTCTTACTAAGGAGTGTATATCTTGATAAACTAACCTAGCAAGTGTAATTCATGAACTAAACAAATCTACACAACTAAGGTTCAGAGTTACATGAAAACCCTTCAGAAACAATTACTTAAAAACATCATAATTTGATTTGGATTAGTCTCATAGCTAAACCAAAACATAAATCTGAAATTCTAGAAACTGTAGGTCTAACATCATATAGAGAATTAAGAACCGGACTAAATTCTAAGGATCTAGTCAATGAAAGGAATCCACTAGTGAAATCCCACATACCTGGTGACGAAATTTAGGCAGAAATCTTTTGATTTGGGGGTTGGAACTCAAGAAAATTTGTTGTGTTCTTGGAGAGGGCTTAGTCGACTCTTTATCCTTCTTTTCGTTCAACTTGATGTGTTTTGGGAGAATGAGTTGACTAGAGTAATATCTAATTAAGTTACTAGGACAAAACTGACTAATACGACTTAGGTTAGGTCATGAATGACGTAGTTTAGGGGTCCAACACATAGGGAAAAGATCAAATGACCCCTGACTTAAATGTTTTGGAGCCAACCGAAAGACCGTCGATTGGCCTACGGTCCATTATGTGAATTTTTATTTGTCTTTTAGAGAGATGGAATCTGGGGGTCTGAACCACGGCCTGGACCACGGACTATGGTCCAACCTTCATTACGTAGGTCCTCGCATAGGTTGACCCTTTGAACATTTTTTGTGAGTTTCTAGGGAGGGCTGAATGTTGCAAACCATTGTCCCCACCTATGGTTCATGGGTCACCCTACTTTCTCTGTGTAATTCCTGTCGACGGCTTTTGCAACTTTTAATTTCTGCAAATCTACTATTTCTAGCATACGGAGTGTTATAAAAATGACTAAGACAAAAGGTCATGAATAGCTAAAAGAAAATTTATCCAAAGAATTGTCACAATCTGAGCTCATAAGAATGTTAATCCAAATCAACACATATAACGAAACACAAAAAGCCACAAACTAATCCACAAACACCTTGATCCAAAACTATAGATCGTTCTAGATAAAACTCAATATTTTGGAGCTAATTGCGTTGATCTAATTTCCATATGAGAGTGTTTAACATGATTGTTAATAGTAGTCAAACCTATGCAATAATTAAGGTTTAAGATATAATAATACAAACTTCAAATGAAAGCCTCACTACCCAAACCAATCACACTACTAGACAAAAAAATATATTTTGGAGATAATGGAACTTATTGAATCCTCATTCAATATTAGACTTTCTAGAAGTTTACTAATGTCAACTCTCATTTACTTCAAAGGTTCGAAAAGGAAAAACATACCTCAAACCACCCCAAAACACATAAGTAAATGTGCCACCCAATGCAATACCACACAAGAGCTATAACTAACCTATGTGAAAGGGAAATAATTAAAGTATGAAAAAATAAAAAAAAAACTCGAGGTTCATTAAATTTTATTTTTTATCTTTGAATTTTAATTTGATGGCCAATGATTTTATTGAGTCTTGAATTGCAAAAGCTTACCTCTTAAAAGTGAAGAAAGAAGTGAAATAAGAAATCAGAGAACGAAAAAAAAAGATAGGTTGTAAGTATGCAGAAGAAGAAGATAGAAAGTATAAGTACATATGAATGTCAATCCTTAGGATTGAGGAGAAGGAGGGCCAAGTAACATGAAGAACATTGTATGTATGGAAGTAACCACTCTTTTCATGAAACACTATTTTTCTTTCATCGAAGTGACTATTAATTTTTCTTTAAAAATGTTTTTCCATTCGATGTTGTGTCCTTACTTTCTATATATGTTTCCTCAATTAAATTTTTTTTTTGCATGAAACAACATCTTAATTAAAAAAATAGTTTTGCATGAAACAATGTTTTTCTTTAAATAATGTTTTTCATGAAACAAACATAAGATTGTCTTTCTCTTTATTTTATTTGATGTTATTTCCTTGCTTTGTATTTTTTTTCTTTTCAGTGTAATAACTTGTTGAATATAGTAACCGGCTATGTGTTTGGCTTATCTACTCATTTTGTTAGTAGGTGTTATGATGACCTGAGATTTTAGTCTGTGAAAATTATTACAATTTTAACTTTGTGGAGGGGGGGGGGAAGATTTTAGACTGAAAAAAGATAGTAAAAATAATAAAGTAGAGAATAAAGAAATAGAGATAAATAGATGGGTGAGTTTTTTTAGATAACAAAAGAAATAATAATATTCCTAAAAGAAATTAATGTGAACTAATAATTTCTAATTATGGAGTGGTTTTAAGGGAAATGAAGAGTTTCATAAAATTTGAATTGCGGGAAAGAAGAGAAAATTTGGTGGAGAAGAAAATATACATATAAAAAGGAATTTAGAAAGAGAGGAAAAGACACAACAAAAAGGAAAGAGATAACCCTATTTTAAAATAGTTGGCAAACAAGAAAGGAGAGAAAAAAAGAACAATACATTAATAATTTTTCCTTTTAATGGAAGTAGAGAAAAATAAAGAATAATAAAATAATATTGTTTTTCCTTTTAAAGTAAATAGAGAAAGAAAACATCACGAAAAAATTTATGTAATAATCTATAGGTTGTCATGGTGTGTCAATTCTTTTCATAAATGTACCTTTTCGATTTAGCATGCACACAAAAAAAATAATAGCCCAAACCCTAAATCTATTTTCTTATCATCAGCCACACTTTCCCTCTCCGTCTATATGTTGCAATTTTAATGCTAATTTGGTACTTTCGTCATCCATGGATGCGTTAACAGTTTTCCTTTTGCTTGAGAGAAATATAGTCTTGTTCCCTAATCCTTCTTAGATGTTCCTATCTATAGTCCTTTTCTAATCCTTCTTAGGTGTGCCTCTCTAGATAGATTACTCTTTCATTTCATGTTCCAAGTCATATCAAATCTTCAAGTACAAAGAATATTTTACACTCACATGAATACCTCTCTCTTAATTAATCTACATATAGTCTCACAAAATATATTTATTCCCTTTTTTGTCTGTCTTGACATTATTTGAAGAATGAGTGTAGATTCGAGACCTATAATAATGAAAAATTTAGTACACCGCAAGAGGTAAATCCTTATTCCACTTTATATGTTATGTGTTAAACTACATTAATTTACAAATCAATGCTTTAGTATAGATCTTTATGTTGTTTGCGATTTCATTTTCGTTTCTTTTATGGATCCTGGGTATCATGATGTATAATAAATAAGTTATTATCTCTTTCAAAAAGAATCGAATAATAGAATTCATACATGCTCATGACTTTAAACTAATCTTTGTACTTATGGTGAGTTAGTCCGGTGCACATCAAATAAATGCTCCTATTATTGTTGCTTTCCTGTTGTTTACTGTGAAGATTGTTATCATTCTTATTCATATTACCCTTTAATATTTATACTAAAACCAGAGTGAAGAATTAAAATTTAAGACTCAATGTAAATGTATGATATTAAATATGCATATACATAAATAAACAAAGGGAGGAGCACCACTTATTCCATTCTATATCTTGCTAACATCTTGTGTATCGCTTTTAAAATCAAATTTGGGTACTAATTTATTATTTAGTTGTGTTACTGTTTTTGTATTACAGTTTACATTTGATTGAAATAGTTATAATTAATTCCCATGGGTAGCTTATAGTTCACTAAGTCCAATCCATATAAGAGTCTAAACACAATATTTTTGTTCTTAAATCCTACCCTATAGTTTAAATTAGTAGTTTACATATATGCTATATGGAGTCTCCATTACATAGAATCATTTTTGCATCTTTCGAGTAGAACTCCTTAGGATAGGTCGAAAGTCTCGAACACATTAAAACATTGAAGACTATATCAAGTCTGCTTGTTTTGATATATAGTAAAGATCCAATATTTGCTCAATACATTATCTCAACCACGGATGGACTTGGTTTATCAATATTTAGTTTTGTAGCTGTCCTGATTGAAGTATTAATGGGCTTGACACTTTCCATGTGGATGCTTTTTAGAAGATCACCAATATACTTTTGTTGATTGATCATAGTGCATGTTTATAACTTCTTAAAGTTTAAGCTTGAAAAGAATCTTAGCTCCCCCATTATATTGGCAAATGTTTCGCATAGTGAATCCAATGTTGCTCAAATAAACAAACAATTTCATTTTACTTATGTGCATTTATTTGGTATCAGCGCCAATATACTCTAACGAGTACGCCATCCAAGATACTTTAAAAATATTCTGCACACAAATGAGCCTTTCCATCTCTGTGTTTCAAACCGACGTAGCTCCCATCCTCAAAACTCTGATTCTATTCAACCCTTCTTAACAGCTTCCCATCAAATTGTCCGGCACACACAATTTTACCATCTGGAAGGACTAGATTTCCATGCTTCTTCATGGCCATGGCCTCTACGATCATCTTGACGGCACAAAATTGTGCCCACCTGAAGTAGTCACTACCAATGTCCTTTAGACTACCAACCCCGAGTAAAATGATTGGTTTTGTAGGGATAAACTAATTTAAAATTCTATTATGGCTTCTGTATATGCCACAATTGCATCCACTGTAGGTTTTGCGCTCACCACACTTACTAAGCGAACAAATTGCAAACCCGCATCTTCATGCTTCGTCACCATCTCAATCAAGTCAACAATTATCACAAATAAATTAATGAATATACTCGAGAGATTTTATCTCTATTTGATGAACTCACCACAACAAGTTTACCCGTCAATAATTAAGAACTACTGGTGTAAATATTGAGTTGCCTTGGGCCAGAGTTCCGTGAGATCTCAGAGGCCATAGGAGAACAGGACTCTCCAATAAGCTATGAGGAATTCTTTGATAAGCTTCTGGATCATGAACTATTCATTTCACATGAGGATCTCAAGAAGAGTAAAACCCAGGTCAATGCAGTTGTTGCTCAACGTGTGACCAATCCTACATCTGCCCCATGCCAAAAATGGTGCCCAACCAACATAAATAATTGACGTCCCCAAAATAGGCCGCCCACTCAAAGCAACACTTCCAAGCATCATCGTTGATAATTATTAGTGCACAAATTACTATACCAATCTTCACGAGTCTGTTGTCAAATTTGTGACAAATATGGACATACGGCAAGTGTTTGCCGCTCCCGATCCCATAACTTCTTTGAACCAAAAGAAAATTTTGTTGCGCACACAACGCCAAATAACCCTGGATTCTCTATTCAGGTGTGTCTCACCATATAATCTAATATACAAATGCTCTTCGTAATATTCAGGACTTGAAAGGGATCAAGGAAGTTATAATGGGTAACTATATTGTGATTCCAATTACTCAAACTAATACAACTCATTTAAATGCTTCAAATACTGCTTTCAAACTCTTTAATATTTTGTGCTCTTCCACTATCAAGCAAAAACTTGTTTTTGTGCATCAGCTTTCAAAGATATTCTAACCTAAATAAAAAAAAATCTTTTTAAATTTGTTGTGAAAGATCTGACTACAGGAACCCCTCAACTGTGCGTCCCGAATAAATTAGGAGTCTAGAATGGCCATCACTATCTCGACAAAACATAAACTTCACCATTTTCGGACCTTCCCTACATATGTTGCAATAAAGTGCATAGATTTCCATTTATTTCCAACACTGTGTCCAACAACGTTTCATTAGAAATAATTTATAGTGATCCATGGGGCCTATCCCCTATTCTCTCTAATCATAAAAAGCGATATGATTTTCTATTTCTTGATTAGTTCACTAGATACATTTAGTTGTACACAATGAAAAAAAGCACGAGGTTCAAAAATTTTTGAAGCTAGGTCACGTAAGTTTATTAGTTCCTATCTTGTAGGAGCTAGGTTAGCACGATCGATTTTGTTAACGCTATATAAAAACTTCATTCGAGGCTCATTTATATACATACAATTCATTCTACTTTTGTGCATTTATATCTATGAGTGGATTATGGGAAACAACCTTGAAAGGGTCAATTGTACACAATACTACCTTTAATTTCTAGAAGAGTCTATGGAGTTTATGATAGTTCAGTTTTGTTATCAATAAAATGAGTATAATTTTAAAATTAAATTGTTACTTAATATATACTAGTGAAGATTTTCATTTTCTTGGGATTATTCATTAGGATTAGTAACTACGATATAAATACTAAAGAATGCTTACTGATGGTATAGTAAATATATTAGTGCAAATAATTATGAGATCGAATTCCACAAATAATAGGGTGAACACGATACAAATTATAGGACAGCAAGACCTATGGTTTGATTTCCATTCCATATGAGTTTAAAATATTTTTTATAACTAAATTTTAATGACTATTTCTGGCAGTTATGGGTAGTGACATGAGTCATTATAAACTCTCTCGTTTCCTGAGTTATAGTTATCTGTTATTATAGCCTATGTTGGCATATTTTTGGGTTGAGGACTTCGTCGTGGACCAACTGATTTAAGGTTATTCTATGCTCTGGGAGCTAGGTAGAATTGGTAAGGTACATCTAGATGTTTAGTTGCTATTGTATGGATGTTGATGACGGAATGCATTGAATCAACACTAATTTTCACGTGTTTTATGGTACGATTCCGTTGAATACAATGATTTTCACTAGTTTTTTTTAATGGGTCCATTCTTACATTTTATTCTTCAAAACGTTGTATTATGTGAGTCGTACTTCCTTTAAAACTCTGATAAATTAATTTTTGAGACGAAAGAGGTACTAAGGATGTGCCTAGTTTTTACTAGATCGGTCTGGAGTATCGCGGACCCTCATTCTACTGAATTAGTTTCATAAAACACTTCCACCACGACGGAGCGCATCCCGTATTATGACAGATATGTTATGAAAGTCTTAAATCTATACTAGACAACATATACGATCTTTCTGGGTCCTATGGTCCCACAACACATGAAGAGGGTTATCTACGTGTGTTCTACCTAGAATGTCAGTAGGTAGGGTTATCTACGTGGGTTCTACCTAGCATGTCAGTAGGTAGGGTTATCCACATGGGTTCTAACTAGTTGAGATAATTCAACGAATTAGGCTACGACTTTGTACTGTTGGACATGATTGCTTTTATTGAATAACATTAATATGTCAGTCTTATGGGCGATCGGTTGGGATATGTTTGTTGTTGTATACGTTATTGTCTTATGGGCTAGACATCCGTACATGTGATTGGGAATATTAGATATAAAATCACTTTCTACGCCTTGCATCAATAATATAACAATTATAATTAATATATATAACTTTGTGAACGATCAAAAATTCTAATATAAGTATATTTGGCCGATAAATTATTTCTTCAAGATAATGCAACACCATAAAAAATATTGAATTTTGACACTAATAAATGTCATAAAGTTAGACGCATAATGACTGGAAACACTTATTTTTCCTACCAATTTTCTTTTCTTTTAAGAAGATTTAGTTTTCATCCTACAATTCAAGATACTTTTTAAAAAAAAACACAGTTAACATAAGAAGTATATAAAAAATTATCATCTAATACACGAATCAATGTATACTTCTAAAGACATTTTAAAATATTCAACATTACATTTAAATAAATTTCTAACACCCTGGCAACGGCGCCAAACACTTGTGATCCACAAAATTAACGCAAGTCTACGTGGCTGCGCAAGTAATATAGATTCTTAAAGAAACAAGTTATCGTTCCCAAGGGACTTATGATCAATTTATATTCATTTAATTTTACAACTGAATGTAAAAATTAACCTTCTCAAGAGTTGACAATTTGTTATTTGTCTACTAATAATTATGCACTAAACGGAAGTAACTAATTGTCAATAACTTTGATATAGTGTCTCAAGCAAGTTTAAAAGCATCCCCGGGGATGCAACATATAATGATTATCATGTCTCACATTATTGGTTTAGAACTGCTTTTAATTGTTTGGTTACAGTTTTATACTGTTGATGGTACAATCCGGGTTATACGCCTCTATATTCTCTAGTTTATCCAACCTTTCTTCTCCCACTTTTATGATTAGACAATAGATTTGTATCTACGTTGCTCAAGCATAAAATACTAAAATAAGAATAGAAGTAACTTGTATTAAAAATCGAAAAGTAATAAAAAAAACTCAAATACTAAACATTCAATTTGGTTATACGCCTCTTGACGCTCTTGTTACTATTGTGACTTAGCCACACTTAAGTGACCATACATAAAGGTTTGGGTGTCTCACTTTTACTACTTACATTCATTGAAGCAAACATATCAATTTCTCACCTACTCTAATTAAGGTCTTCAACATCAAATCTCAAGACTAACATCATCACCCTTATGTTTCCATTCTTTTGGATATGACAATCACCTTAAATTCAAGCTTAATGTTTATTGCTAAACCCAAATATTAACATGATTGCTAACCTACTATAGTATATCTCACTACATGATCAGTTCTATAACCTTTTGAACATCACGAACCTCTCAAATAAATCATAAGCGAAGCTTAGATCCATCACTTTATGAATACTCTGTGCTTCAATTCAACACATATAATTAGCCTCCTCTAACACGATGACACATGAATATAAACTATATTCCTGTTAACAATGACTCTAACTTATCTTAACTAGTAACTATTTCTCTTTCTTTTAACGAACTCTCTAGAACATTATTTTTCTTTTTTCTACTCATAAAGGAACTCATTACTTAAAACTGATTGGGTACACGATTGCAATAACATAATTTGCCCCATCACTATACTTTTTCTTAGAAAACTGAACATCTACATAAATTCCTCTAACTTAGGCCCCTCTTACTACTACTTCTCATGATCTCATAACTCATTTTATCATTTTCGAGAAAAAAATACTACCCAAGCTCTAATCATACAATCTCATAAGGATTTTAGCTGAAACAATACTTAAGGAAAAGAGTACAACTCACTTTTTCTTCAAACGCACAATTCATATAATTATGGGTGCTTTCCTGTAATATTGAATGCTTAACTCAGTCACAGGGTTCTGTTAAGCCTATTTGTAGTCTAATGACTTCCTCAAGGTTTGTGCTTAGAGAAGCTCACCTACAAATGGACTAACTTTTTTGGTCAATCACCTCTAGTGTAAGGGGTGGTGGAATGATTATGAGAATCACATGAGTACAAATATATATATATAACATAGATTTATGGCACGATTAAGAGTATGGAAAAAGAGAAACTTTTCTTAGATGTTTGTAGTCCCTTGTTTGTAAAAGTGGGGCCCTCACAACCATAAACTAGAACCTGCTGACACGACTTTTCAATAGACCTAAGAAACTTTAAATATGTGCTATGATACCAAGTTTGTCACGACCCAAGAGTACGCCCTGGACGTGGCGACACTCGAGAACTATTGTTTGTCCTGAAGCGAACCTTCATCCTGGCTGACTACAAATGGAAAAACATACTCAAGCATCTAAAGCGTAAAATTGAATAAAATTTATGAAACTCAAATACAAAACTTTAACTTAAATGATGTACTCTGAATATAAATAGAATATTTAACTAGTCAACATTAGGCAATTTAAGGGTTTAAAGAATTTAGTAAGATAATGAAACAACCTTCACAAGCTCTACTATCTATCTATGAAGACTCTAACTTACAAAGATCGAAGTCGGGACAAAATCCACTACATCCTAAAAACTTATATATCTGAAAGTACAAGTGGATCGCTCTTGAAAAAATTAGGCTCACCATAACTAACACGAACTGCATATGGTATCAACTAAGCACCTGTTTATAATCTTTAGTACATGTATCTCCGTCATGAAACGATGCAGGTCAAACGACTCACTACAAGGAATGTAGGAGCATATAAGCAGAATTCTAAAGCATAAACATAAGCTTAATCATGATAGAAAGGAAATATGCGTACCTCCTCCTAAATGACTCAACTAAACTAAACTCAAGAATAAGATACTCAACTCAAGAATATCATACTCAACTCAAAGGTATGATACTCAACTCAAAGGTATACTCAAGGATACTAAAAACTACTTAAATTTACTCTACTCAGAAGTACTCAAAAATAAGATACCTAACTCAGTAATAAGGTTTTAACTTCACTAAAATATATCTCAATTCAATTTACTCAACTATGGATACTCAACTCAAGATAAAGCAACAAACAAAGATGCAATATATGGGGAAAAAATTTAAAATAATAGATAGCAACTCAATGTATTGAAGGATACAATAACAACTAAATTTGTATATAATAAAATATAATACAACTCGGTGGGAGTTTCTCTAACCCACAACCATCACAAAAAATTATGTGATGATATAATGTCTCGCCGACGCTGCCAGAATTGTCCTATACCTTGTCTGGAAATAGAATGGCTCAACTAAGTGGATCCACTAGTCTATGCTACAAACTTTAAGGAATTATCTAAAAAGTTTGACAATTTCAACCCACGTTAGTTACATGATTAATAGAGACTTTAGTTATCTGAACTCTTCCCCATATCATATCTCAATACTATTCAAAAAAAATTACACAGCTCATATGTTTGAAAACATAACTCTTTTATGGTTTGAGATTATTACTAAAAAAACTAGCTTAAAAGCTCTCTTGAAAATCGATGTTTCCTCTCTTGTTTAAATGTAATTAAAATCAAGAACTTTGTTGTTACTCTTATTCAATTCAATGCTCAAATCTTAAATCAAATTTAGAAATATTGTAAAAGACTTCTCGAAATAAAGTTAATGATGAATTGTGGACATGAACGACATAATTCAAGGTTTTCAATAATCGCAACAAGAACTCAATACTCAAGACTCAACAACTCAAGAACATCCATAGTAAAACTCGCTTCAAGAATGCTTGACTTAGAGGGTTGATGTAGAATTATGGGCATGGATGAATCAACTCAAATACTCAAATATACTTGTTAGCCAAGACTACTCGACTAATAGGGTTCGTGCGAACTTTTTGCCAAAACTACTCAACTCAAGGACTTCATAGGTAACATGTAATAGTCCAATGATAACAAATAAACTCTCGAAAAGGTAAGGAACTCGATACTCAAGACTTAGAACCTGGAGATACTGCTCTTCTCAATTAAACTTAATTTATGTAGGCCATGCAAAATTTATGGGCATGAACGACTCGACTCAAGGGTCTACATAACAATATGGAACTCAAGTATATCACTCTTATTGTTCTCATAATTAGTTCCTCAAAACATACCTCAAATTAATAGTCAATTTCAAAGGATTCAGAATTGAAATCAAATACTTTCTTGGACGCTACTCTTGATCCTCTCTTAAATGTGAATTATTAATTCAAGAGTTATGGTTCATGATATGAAGGATATAGGTGATAGTGTAGATTCATGAATACATTGTGCTCAGTTACTTGAGTCTTGAAACAACTTATTAGAAGTTGTAGAAGACTCCTCAAAAATACTCAAAGGGACTGTCTTAAATGTTTGAAATAACTCTCAAGAATTACCTCGTAACTATACCTTGAATTTGAATTATGTATTCAAGGGTTAGGATTCATTTTATGAATGCTTTCTATGTGTTTAGAAGTAGTTTAGAGTTCATAACAAAAAGGGAGTGAAGGTACACTTTAAAAAAACTCAAATGGAGTAACGGACTCCAAAAATGATGGGGAAGCGACACTGGCGCATTGGTGGTCTGGGCATCTTGTAATCTACAAAACCTAATTTTGTCCGCATTGTCTGGCGCGTAATTCCATGCCCCAACCAAGAAAACCCGACATATTTCTTTTCTTGTTTTCTCATCCTAACTCGCCTAGAATTGAACGGTTTCTTTCCCAAGCACTTGGGTTAGATTACTAAACACGAGTACACTCTAATATACTCAATAAATCCCTCAAAACAATCACTTTACTCTCAAAAACTCATAAAAACCCAACAAAATATGATTTAGAATGAACTTCAAGAACATTTGTCAAGAACTCTAATCTTTCAGCTTCAAGAATGAAACTTGCATTGAAAAAAATATGATTGTCATGTAGCTGATCGAACTAAACACTATGGAAACTTACATACCTCTTACGAATTAACTCCATGGTGAAAATTCACATCAAAACTCAAGAATCTCGACGTACGCTTTGATCCTCCCCTCTTTTCTCCTCTTTTCTATTCTTTTCTCTCTTTGAACTCTCAACTAAAGAACTAGGTGTATATTAGGATTATAAAATTGAGACTAATAAGATTAAACCCTAAAACCTTACTAAAAACTAATTAAATCTGATTGGGTAAGGAAAAGACAAATATACCCCTCACTATTTTGTGGTAACTTTCCTTAAATTGACAACTTGACTTCAAAAGGGCATATATCACTCAATCAATGTTAAAACATAACAAACTTGGTGACGCTGGAAAGATAATTAAAAGAAATTTCATTTAACACGTTGGAGCCTACCAAAAAATCCGGTAATGAGAGTTATGGTCGTTTGAAGTTGACCCAAAATATAAAAGAACTTAGGATGACTTGAATGATTTTGATCTTTTGTTCTTTTTTTGTGATGCCTCGAGGATACTCCTTGACGTAACATGGGACGTAGGATCAGGATTGACCCAAAGCTAACCCTGCTAGCATATCATAAGCATACTTATGGATTTTCTGTCATACTCTGCAGAAGCGTAAACATGACATAAAGAAAATAAGGGGAATACGCACTCTAAGTGTGGATATATAAAAACTGAGAGTTGAGTAACAGTTGAATAATCAAAATCAACTAAAAACTCAATCTAAATTGTGTCTAGAAAAAACGTCTAACTCACTAGAGATGCAGGGAAATGCCCCATCCAACTCTAGCAAAAGTGAAACCAAAAGATTAAAAATCGAATGATAACTTGTCACTGTCAATACCGTTGAACTGGAGATCAGAAACTGATCTACGTTTGATCAGATTGCTGAGTATCAGAACCTACATCACGAGAAGATTTAACACAGATGTAGCGCAGAGTATGCATCACTACATGAGTACTAAGCATGTACGATAAGATAAAGCTAAAAAATAATATACATAACTGAAAAACAGGAATGATATAATCTGAACATGAAGGAAATACTAAAATATACTGAATACTGATCTAACTAGATTCAATGACTAAGTACAAACATGCTAAAACTGAATATTGAACTATAACCGATAACTTGGTCAATGCATTAGAAACTGACAGCGGGAACTAGTATTACCCAACATAAAACCACAAGAGCTATCCGAGGATTCTGACGTATCACCCCATTAAAAGGACCCAATATACTTTTTAAGGGTATAAAGGCATGACTGGTGAGATAAATAAATATTTGTGCCATGTATGGGACTTATCCTATGGGGGCACGTAATTATGGGACTATGAACTCCCAACTGATTATTTTAGTAACACATTATAACTAAATTTTTACCATATTGAATATCTCAAAATACTGACATGCTAACTGAAAATGCAACAATAATGTACTGATAAAGAAACATTCTTAACTGAGGAATGCATATCTAAATAAACTAACCTAGCAAGCGTAATCCATGAACTAAATTTATCTACACGACTAGGATTTGAATTTCATGGAAAACACTAAGCATCCCTTCTAAAAAGCATTATAATCTAATTTGTATTAGTCTAACAGCTAATTCACAACATAAATTTGAAATTTTAGAAACCCTAGCTCTAACATAATGTAGAGAATCAAGAATCTCACTGAATTCTAGGGACATAGTGAATGAAAGGAATCAAGTAGTAAAATTCCATATATGGGGTGACATAATTCAGAAGAGAAATATTTCAATTCGAGGCGTGAAATTAAGAAATCTTATTTCCTTCTTCGAGAGGTCTTGGTCAACTCTTTGTCCTTTTTTTGTTCTACTTGATGAATTTTTGGAGTATGAGTTGACTACGGTAAGTTCTAATTAAGTTACTAGGTTAAAATTACAAAACGATGTAGTTAAGGGGTTAAACGACGTAGTTTAGGGGTCCATCACATAGTGAAATGATTAAGCAACCCATGACTTAAAAGATGTCAGGACAAACAGCTGGACCGACAACTGTCTCTTGACTACCTTATTATTTGTTCTGTCAACCATAATTTTGGCTTTCAAAGATATGGAATCTTAGGGTCCGAACCACGGCATGGACCACAGATCTTAGTCCCACCTACAGTCTGTAGGTTTTGGCGTAGGTCAAACCCAAGACGATTTTGGTCTGAGTTTTTGTTGCAGACTACAGGTGGCCAATTTCTGACCCCACCAATGATTTTTGGGTCACCCTACGGTGCATGGGTAGTTATCATCGGTGGCACCTACGACTTATAATCTGTTAAAATTTGGTATTTCTTGCATACGGAGTATTACATTATGTCCCGTTTGGGAACATTTGTTACGACGCTCAAAATGATAGGTGAAACTAGAGGCTTGACGTGCGTGATAAGTAATAATTTAAGGGGTTTAGTTGTTAAATGATTAATCATGTACTATACCCCTATGTGTATAGGAGTTTCTAAAGGTTCAGGGAGCTTGGCTTACAAGACCACGGGCCAAGCCAAAAGGGGAAAGACTAACAAAAAGGGCCAAGGCTGCCCCAATGTGGCTAGAACTGCTCAAGGGTCTACGACCATTTTCATGAGTAGTGGTCTTGACCACGGTACGTGAAAGGGCTCGTGAAGGCCTCTTAGGCTTGTGTGAAGCATGGAAAGGGAGCCTAGACATTTCCTAGGCACCACGACCCTCACGACAACTCGTGGTCTTAACGAGGAGTGGGAAGTGTCTTGGTATTCCCTTAGCATTGTGGTAGGCTATGGTGCATGAGCCACCATTTAGACAATACCTTACCACGCCACGAGGTTCTTCATGACTGGTGGTGGCAACCATGATCTATGGTTCCACCCGTGGTGGTAAGACGAGGTGAGAAGAGATGGTGCCAAGGTAAGGAACCTCTTCACGAGCCACTTCACGACTCGTGGTACAGAGTACGAGCCATGGGAAGGCTCGTGGGGTTGCCTTGCCTTGTGAGGGAGTCACAAGTTGAAGAGTCTACTTCCTCAAAGCAATGGAACCACCACAACTCATGGTGCGTAAGACGAATTGTCAAGAAGGTCATGAAGCTAGCTTAGCTTCAAGCGAGGCAAGACAGCCTTGCCTAGCTACTGCACCAAGTCCACTTGCTCAACCATGACTCGTGGTGTCAACCACGAATCGTGGCACCTTTCTTGAACTTGCCTTTGCCTAGGAAGGCTTGGAAAAGTTGAGGAGCACACTGCGTCAAGGACTACAGGCATCACCATGAGTCTTGGTGCCCTTCATGATCCGTCTAGTGAGTCATTGTCCCTAGCAATGCTGCCCAAAAAGGGGAAATTAAGTAATTTCCCAATTAATTTAATAATAAGTAGGTCATTTTAATATGTTTGTATAATGTGTGTGTGTGTGCATATATATATATATATATATATATATATATATATATATATATATATATATATATATATATATATATATATATATATATATATATATATATATATATACTAGGAAAACTGCTTGTGCTTTGCATGGGATTGACTAATTTTAGTAATCATACATATGATAATTCTGTAATATTCATATTATTGATAGATACACTGCATATTCAAAAAAAAAATATCCTAAGGCAAAGAGCTCTTCCGAAATTTTAAAGTGCTATATTTTTTAATATTTATTTTTGTTACACAAAAATTAGGAGTCATAGAGATATTTTAAGTATAAGAAAGATGTCTACGAAAATCTCCATAGAAATAGTTGGTCAGAAGTAATGAAATTTGTCTAATGCCAAAAATTTATAGATGACAAAATCACACATTAAAGAAGAGACCAAAAATCCTCGAACTACAATACTCACAAGTAAAGTGCAACATCACGACCATACAAGAACATATTTAATAGATAACCCGCCCAACCTGCCCAAAATTTGAAGGGTTGGGCTCAAGATAAAATTGGGTTCAATCTCAACCCATTCAAGCTTAACCCATTTGAAGAGAATTCTCAATTGATCCCAATTCAATCTCCAATGTCAATCCATTTTTAAACTTTTTATTAAGATATGTTCATATTTGAAGGTATGAATTATTATCTATTTAACATCTTTTAGGATTTATCTATCCATTTGTTACTTTTTTAACAAAACATTCTTGAGCGAAAATTCAAATTGTGATTATAAAAGTTAAATATCATTATGTTAAATTATTGAGATTAATCGGCTGAAATTGGGCGGGTCAAGACCCAACCCGTTTTTTAGCCCATTTAAGCCCAAAGTAAACTTGGGCGGGTAAAGACCCAACCCGATTTCAATTCAACCCATTTAAATATTTTCAATTTCAACCAACCCGCCAATTTGACAACCCTACCTTCAAATATTTTCTTATGAACCTCCATCAATCTATTTATTATAGTATGAAGTATCTTGTATATTATTAAAATTACCCTAAAATTATTAGTATCATAAATGTTTTTCCTCATCTATCAAAATAGTCATTAATATTGCTTAGGTTTCATATCACCGACCCCAACTAATTTGGAATTGAACCATTGTTATTGTTATGGTTATAGCATGAGGTTCTAAAGAATTAATGCATTTATCAACCAAGCAATAGGTGACATTTGAATGAAACTGTTCATAGTTTGATATTCTACACAAACATTTTAACACATAACATATTAAAATCTTACAACATAATTTTGTGAGCACTTGAAATCACAAATATCCACAAATCATACAACCTTACTTTCCTAGAAATCAAGGAAAAAAAGAAATATTGCTTAACATATTTGTCAAGAAGATAGTCTATTGGGATGAATCCAAGTTTACTGTTCACAAATTTAATTGAAATAATTCAAAAGAAAGAGTTTTTACTTCTTTATAAAAACCAGAAAACTTTATCAAAATAAAGAGTAATCACAACAGTAAAAATGATCTTTAACGACAATTGATAGATTAATTGATGCTTAATATGTATTTTAAGAGACAATTACTAGTCTCTAACCTAAAGTTTAGAACAACGTTAAATCTAATGACAATTAATTAATGTCGGTTAAGGCTCTACCACTCTTCGTTAATGCATATATTTATTGTCGATTAAAGAATTATTTTTGTTATAGTTTATTTTGGACATTTGTTACTTTCAGGAAAAATCGATCTCTTATTATGTCCAAATAGAAGAGACGAAGAAATATGAGAAATTTCTTAAATTTGCGACAAAAGAAGTGGCTAATTTTGTCTATACAAATATTCTAGGAAGATTGCAATAAGATATGAATTATTTGTATCTAAGAAATGACGATCAAAATAATATACTAATTAGGGCAAGAAAGAGAGCAATATGCTTGGTTCTTTTAATAAACTTCATCATTGGTTCCATATTAGTTATCACATATTTATTCTTGTGTACTATCAAATATAGCACAACCCACAAGCAATTTTCCCCAAAACTATATGAATAAAATAGCAAATAGAAATTGCAATAAATTCATGAATCATTACGATTTACGGTAAAGATTAAGCTTCATGAAACATGAGAAATGAAAATCACTTCACATAATTTTAATAAATGTATTTGAATTTGACTACCCTACAGCAAAAAAAAAACTACAGATAATACTGCCAAAAATGCAAGTTTTTTGTTTACTAAAATAAAAATATATAATGAATTAAACCATTTCAACAACGTTATGAGTTGTGAAATCAGAACCGCAAGATTAGTAATGTCCCATTGCAATCAAAAAAAATTTTCTTTTACTATGCGAAAAAACCTGTAGAAAAGGACAAAAGAGAAGATCGAGTTTCAATCATCTTTGCTGAAACATTTAACAGAGTTAAGAAAAAGTCACCAAAATAGCAAAATGAATTGTAATAATTATATGAATCACTATGATTTATAGTAAAGATTAGGCTCCGTCAAATAGGAGGCTGAAAACTTTAGGGAATGAAACAAACTTCATAAGATGCTTAATTAATGTATTTGAATTCGACTACCCTACAACGAAAAAAACTACAAATAATAGTAGCATGAAATCCCTCTATTTAAAGAAAACAAAGGGTAGTGTGCATAAATGCTTATGTTTATTTATCGTAAAGTTAACAACTCTTTGGAAAAGTTACGGACCTTCAAAAAGGTCAAAACCTTTCATAAAAGTTACAATTTTTCATAAAAGTTGCAACTCTTAATAAAAGTCACATTTAATTTAGAAGTCGCAACTTGTTATAAAGTCACAACTTTTCATGAAAATGGAAGGCTAGTTTTGGAAATAAATAAATTAAAAGGGAATTCTGGTTGCGGAAGTAGAAGAAGGAGATCAGAGTTTTTGTTGTTTAAAAATGAGAGTAAATCCCTCTATTTTATAGAATACAAAGGGTAGTATGAACAAATGTTTATTGTGTCCTATAAAATATGTTACAACTATTTTGAAAAGTTGCAACCCTTCAGAAAGTTCACAACCTTTCATAAAAGTCACAACTTTTCATAATTCGCAACTCTTCATTATATAAATTAATTTAAAATTCACAACTTTTCATAAAAGTCACAACTCTTCATTAAAGTCACTTCTTTTCATAAAAATCACAACTTTTGATAAATGTCGCAATTTTCTATTTAAGTCACAACTTTTCATAAAAGTCACATCATTTCATGAAAGAATAATGTTAGTTTTGGAAATAAATAAATTTAAAAGGAAATCCTTTCTTGTGGTCACATCATGTAGGCGTGCATAAGGTTATCTTTTATGTAAATACTAGGTAATTTGCACGCTTCGCGCGGTCATAAATTATAATTCCATTGAATTTGCAAATAATTTCTTACTAATATCCATACATTAAAAATAATGGGAGAATAGGTTCTTAAAATAATATTAGCAGTATTCCAACATGAATTTGATTATTTGTCATTATCACATAACCCAAGAACCTCTAATGAATGCACTATTCATGAAATAATAAATCATTAGTTCTTTAATCAACATTAAGAAGAATATAAAGAAGAAAATAAGAATATACATACAAAGACATTTCATAATAAACAGAAACATTTAAGTTGCATAGATTACACAGTTGTGATATATTTTTGAGGAACAAATTAAAAATATTGTTAACATATTTAAAAAAAATTAGGCTTGAACATGAAAACAATTATAACTTTTGAACTTGCACAAAGAATTTCTTCAATTGATAAGTTAGAAATTTCATATCTATGTAAAAAAGATAATATGTAAGCTTATATATAGTACTTTTACGTTAGAAAATTTAATTTATAATATCAAAACATGAATTCTTGAAACTGAGTAGAATAATTATTTTCTACACTATGAATATACGTACTATTTGTGTATACGCTCAAATATAACCGGAGACAATAACTTTGCCGAAACATAAAAAAAGTTTTAAAAAATGTACTCAAAAACATCAATCAATATCATATGCATAAATTAATGAATGTAAAAAAACATACCAGTAGAAAAGAAAAAATCGAGTCCACTAAATGCATAATTTCCCCTTATTCCCCTCCAATACTAGAGGTTTAAAGAATTACATAATCTAAGGATTAGACGATTTTATTCATCAACTTATTGATACAAAAACATTTGTGTCAATAAGTCACTCAATAGGAGAAAAACACTCAAATATTTAATTTTGTAAAACTAGAAGAAGAAGACCAGAATTTTTGTTGTTTTAAAATGAGAGTAAATTCCTCTATTTATAGACAACAAAGGCTAGTGTGAAAAAATGTTTATTGTGCCTTATCAAAAAGGTTAAAACTATTTGGATATATTGCAATCCTACGGAAAGTTCACATCTTTTATAAAAGTGACAACTTTTCATAAAGTCGCAATTCTTCATTAAATTTGCAACTTTTCATAAAAGCCATTACTTTTGAAAGAAGTCACAACTTTTTATTAAAGTCACAACTTTTCATAAAAGTCACCACTTTTCATCAAAGTCACTACTTTTCATAAACGTCACAACTTTTGATAAAAGCCACATCTTTTCATTAAAGTCGTTAGTTTTCATGAAAATCTCCTCTTTTAATGAAAGAGGAAGGCTAGTTTAAATAAATAATTTTAAAAGGAAATTCTTGTTTGTCGTGGCGCCATGTAGGCGTGCCTAGGGTTCTCTTTTATACAAATACTAGATAATTCATTCGCGCTTTGCGCGGTTAAAAGTAAACATTGCATTGAATTTGCAATTAATTTTTTAATAATATCCATACATTAAAAATAATGAGAAAATAGGTTCTTAAAAAATATTAGCAATATTCCAACATGAATTTGATTATTTATCATTATCACATAACTCAAGAACCTCTACTGAATGAATTATACACGAAATAAAAAATCATTGATTATTTAATCAACATTAAAGGGAAAATAAAGAAGAAAATAAGAATATATATATACGCAAAGGCATTTTCTAATATAGAAATATTTAAGTTGCATAGATTATACAATTATATGTCTTAGGAGTAAATTCAAAAAATCGTTAATATATTTAAAAAATACGCTTCAACATCAAAGCAATTATAACATTTGAACTTGCATAATGAATTGATTCAATTGATAAGTGAGAAATTTCATATATATGTAAAAATAGACAATATACAAGCTTATTTATAGTACTTTTAAGTTGAAAGTTTTAATATAAAATATAAAAACATAAATTCTTCGAACTGATTACAAGAATTATTTTCTGTATATTGAATATACGTACTATATATGTATATGTTCAATTTAACCACAAACAATAACATTGCACAAACATAAAAACATAGTTTAAAGCATGTAATAAAAACAACATTAAATATAATAAGTATAAATTAATGAGTGTGAAAGAATATACCAGGATATGTAAAAAATAGAATGAAATAGAAAGGAAAAATCAAATTCTTTTATTCACTATGTCCCTTTAAGAAAAATATTCCCCTCCAATACCACAAGTTTAAATAATTACATCCTCTCTCAGGATGTAACGATTTTATTCACCAACTTATTGATACAAAAACAATGGTGTTAGTAAGTGACTCAATAGGAGCAAAGTACACAAATATTTAATTTTGCGAAGTAGAAGAAGAAAATCAGAATTTTTCTTAATTTAAAATTATAGGAAGTCCATCTATTTATAGAAAACAAATGGTAATGTGAACAATTGTTTATTGTGCCTTACAAGAAAGGTTACAACTATTTGGAAAAGTTTCAACCCTTCGAAATGTTCACAACCTTTCATAAAAGTAACAACTTTTCATTAGATCGCAACTCTTCATTAAAATAGCAACTTTTTATAGAAGTCACAATTGTTCATAAAAGTCGCAACTCTTCATTGACGTCACAATTTTTCATAGAAGTCACAACTTTTGATAAAAGTCATAACTCTTCATTAAAGTCACAACTTTTCATAAAAGTCACATCTTTTCATGAAAGATGAAGGCTAGTTTTGGAAATAAATAAATTTAAAAGGAAAATCTTGCTTGTTGCTGTGCCACATAGGCAGGCCTAGGGTTCTCTTTTATAAAAAATATATGATATATGATATGATATGATATGATATGATAAGATAGTTTAAAACTCTTGAACACACATTTTTAACTCATGATTCTCAAATTACCCAAATCAAAAGACCCAACTCATTTTCCCTCCCAAAAACCTTCTCTCTTAAACCTCCATTGAAGAATATGGATGGAGCTCAACAAAGACTTGAAGATATTATATTTTCACACACAATTCATGGGAAACTAAGGCCTAGGTATGAGAGTTCATTATCAATTGACTATCTAGCATCAAGGATCCCTTTCAAATGTGTTTTCCAACTTCCCCAAATTCTAGGTTTTCATCCAATTCGTGGGTCTTTTTCAAACATGACTTATTTGATCCAAAATGGATTAATTATGATTGAATATGAATGTTTAAGGATGAATTTAAGTATTGATTATGTTTTTGATCTAATTCTTTAAAGAACCATAAATATTCCTCTTTTCTTAACCCTAAACCTTAACTAGAATCGAATAATGATTGAAGGTTATGTAGATTAGTATGATCTTGTATAATTCATGATTTTATTGTTATATTATTCTATTATATGTGTGAATATCAAGAATTTAGGGTGAAATTTGAAGGAAGCCATTGAAGGCTAAGAATGAAGGTATTCAATTATAAGTACTCTATCTCTTGAATTGATTATCTACTTGTGGTGAAAGTAATTACTTATTGTTTAGTCATAGGTTGGTTGGTTTGATCAACTTATGGTGGAGGTGCTACTTGGTAGTATAAAATATAGTATTGTGATGATGTCCTTTTGTCCTTCAACCCTAATATGGCTATGTATGATATGTTGTGAGTAAGGGTGATGTATTATGAACATGGGGATATGTATATGTTGAGTTGGACAAGATGCTATGGTGGAAGGTCCTTACACACATAATCCTCTATATGTATGAATGTATGACTCTATACATGTATTGAATGACTTACTTGAATGATGAATGTATTGATGTTAATTCAAATGAACATTAGATATGTTGACCTATATGACATAAGGTCCTTGAAAGAAATACATATGATTTGTGCATTGGGTTGGTTATAATGGACATGTGAGGTGATCTCTTTTGAAGGTAAGTGCCTAAAATGATAATGTTGTTGTTATGATGCATTGTAAGGGAAATTATGCGCACACAGACACACGACATGCATAAATATTGATATGATGTTTCTAGGATGTTACTTGAAAAGATAATTCTCATATATGCACCTTTACACAATAATATGTATGACATGTAAATTAATATGATGGTATGAATATGATAAGGTGAGATAATGATGACCATGTTGTTTGTGTGGAATTGAAGGTAATTCCTATGTACACTACATGGCTATGTTATGAAGTAATATTCTAACATGATGTTTGTTTTGATGAAAGGACATTCTCATCATATAACCTATGAGTTATGCTCAGGTTATATAAGGGGTTAAGCCACTAATACCTATGTTGTGAATTAATGTTTTAGAAAGATTTAATTACAGTTCAAAAGGGAATTTAGCTTAGAACGGAGTGAACTTGACAATTAGAGTTGTTCCTTTAAAAAGGAACGAAGGTTCACCCAATGATCTCATGAGGTGGGAACTACAATGCTAATTAGCATAAAGAGGGTTTCTATTAACAACCTTCTAGTTCCTTAAATATGTTCCTTTAGCAAGTGGATCCACCTAGGTGCTAATACCAATGTTTATGTCTTACCTTGGAAAGTACGACACCCTCCTTTCGGTGTGAGGGGTTGACACCGGATTCCATGTAGCTCGCATGGTCTATGGAGGTTATGGAAAAGTTTCCCGAATGTTAAAAAGAATGAATGAAAGTAATAAGACGAACACTAACTAGGACTAATTAAGGGATGATACTTAGTGTGGGCAAGGGTTTGGTACTTTACCTATACATTGAACAAGCGGGTCTTGGGAGGTGTTCTAGGGTGGGTTCTTGAGTAATACATGTTATGGATGGTATTATGATGTTGGTATCCCTTTTTATGAAAGAAGTTCGTATTACTTATTATGAATGATGTTGGTTTCACTTCTTATAAGGGTGAATGAACTAAATGATCATTATTATGGTTTCTCTATAGTTTTGCTTAGTATATGTGGGGTTATGGGACTTCACATGTACATTGCATAAGTAAACTTGTAAATAGGTTATTGGGATGGTTTCTTATGATGTGAACTATATCAAGTATGACTAGGATATGTATTATGAAGGTGTTGCATGAACTATGACTATTAACTTCTAAAGTATCTTTAGTCTTAGTTACATTCTTATTATGAGGTTAGTGAATGATGCATGCTTTAAAAGAATTAGCTTTATGGTTGTCTTTCCTTCATATGGGTAATGTTATTGATTTATATCTTCATATACATGATGGTTATAAATGAGTCAAATATGAGATATACATGATGATTGGATCTCTTATGTGTGAGCATGAACTTATGTTAAGTATGATCATGGTGGCCTAAAGGTGGTACTTAGTTTAGGTAGGACTATGGACCCTATCTATTCATTGCACAAGTAGAAGCTTATAGTTACTCATGTGGGTGTCTTACTATGATGTTGTGAACTTTATATTTTAATATGCATATGATGTTGTGAACTTTATATTTTAATATGCATGTGTACTATGTATTTTACTAGATTATATGTTCACTATGACTATGTTAAGAGATTATGCATTGGTGATGTTGTTACCCTTGTACTTGATGGTCTATATATGAGATATGTGTGACTTATGTTCTCCAGCTCCTTTAAAATAATGATGTTCAAAGTGCATAAAGCATGGTTTAAAATAAATGTCCCTTTTAAAGCATGTTTCAATGGTTTGGAGAGTTGATTTGAAGATAGGTTTCTAAGGAGATCGAGAATGAAGACTTGAATAATCCTTATATTTTCAATTATAAACCTACTATATCCACTTATTTCTTTATTTTATGTTTTTAGATTATTTAAGTCCAAATATTATATAGATGATTTTGAGCCATAGAGTCATGGATACTCCTATTTTATAAAGTATTCGATTGTTAAAGAAACGTTTTAAATTTTCCGCTATTTTCATATGCTTTAATGTTCATGAAATGCTAATGGCTTGTATAGGAAATCTTCGAGGTCGAGTACATCATTTTATGACTAGGGGGTGCTCTCGGGTCGCGACAATATCTGTTATCAAATGAAGACTAATTAACTTTATTTGGAGGGAAAAAACAGCAAGCGCTACCACTAAGAATTTGAAATTGAAATATTTCTGAACTAAGTTCCAAGGAAATTCAAACAAGTTGAAAATGCAAATATAACTGAAGGAACAAGATACTAAGACTGAATCTATGCATGAATGGCTGATTAAATAGAGAGGAACTATTACCTTAAGTTGTAATTGAATCGGAAAGAAAAAGATGGAGATACTTGGCCTTTATGTCTAATTTCACATCCCAAGTAGATCCCTTGACGGACTAACTCCTCCACAAAACCTTCAGTAAAGTGACTTTCTTGTTTCTCAACCTTCTGACCTGCCGATTAAGAGTCTCCATGGGCACATCCTCATAAGTGAGACTATCTTTCACATCAACACTTTCCAATGGTACTATGGATGGTAGATAACCATTACATTTCTTCACCAAGGAAATGTGAATGACCGGATGTATTGCTGCTAGTTTTTCTGGAAATTCTAACTCATAATCCACTTTACCAATTCGTCTCAAATTTCTATAAAGTCCTACATATCTAAGTCTGACCTCCCCTTTCATTCCAAATATCATCACCCTTCATAGGAGACAGTTTCAGGAAAACTCAATCATCAATTTGGAACTCCAATTCCCTTCTCCTTACATCTGCATAGGACTTCTGGTGAATGTAGTTTGTGTTAATTCTATCCCTGATGAGCTAAACATTCTCCATATCATCATGAAATGAATTTTGCCTTATCAAGGATACTTAACCTACTTGAAAGCAACCAATTGGCGATCTACATCTACGCCCATATAATGCCTCATAAGGGGCCATATGAATTCTTTAATAGTAGCTATTATTGTCGGCTAACTCTATAAAAGGAAGGTGATCATCCAAACTACCCTTGAATTTGATCATGCAAGCTCTCAACATTACCTTGAAGGTATGAATGGTATGTTCTGCGTGACATTCGTTTGTGCATGAAATGATCTGTTGAGATTAACCTGATTACCAAGACGCTTCTGGAATGAGTTCAAGATATGAGAGGTAAACTGAGGGCCTCTCTCTAAGATGATAGACAAAGGAACAAAATGAAACCTAACTATCTAATTAATCTAAATAATGACTTATTCATCCATTGAATTTGTAGTCTTGATAGCCAAAAAGTCAGCTTACATATTAACTCGGTCTACTATCACCCAAAAGGTGTCATGTTGTTTGCAAGTACGAGAGGAACCTGTAATGAAGTACATGTTTATCACTTCCCATTTCCATGTACGAATTTTGATCTATTGAGTAATATCTCTTAGTTTTCTGATGTTCTACCTTCACCTGCTGACAATTAGGACACTTAGCCACAAAATCTACTTCCCTTTTCATGCCATTCAACCAAAAGACTTCAAGGAGATCACGGTACATCTTAGTGGCGCCTGGATGAACAGAATACCTAGAGATATAGGCTTATGCATGAATCTTTTTTTTCAACTCACCCACCTTAGGAGCACAATAATGACCCTGGTAGCTTTACAGACTATCTTCCCTTTGGGAGAAAACCTGAGCTCTCTACTGAAGAACTGCCCCATTCAGTTGAAGCAATATATGGTCAGTGTCTTGTTTTTCCATAACCTAAGCTATCCATGAAGATTCTGACCAATTCTAGATTGTCACACCACCATGTTATATGCTTATAAGGAAAATTCTCAAACGAGCAAGTTGGTGAACATCTTGTGCTAGTTCTCTTCTTTCTTCCTCAATATGTTCTACACTACCCATATATAGTCTTCTAAGAGCATATGCTACCACATTAGCCTTACAAGAATGGAAAAACATATTCATATCATAGCCTTTGAGAAACTCAAGGTTTCTTCTCTGGTGAAGATTCAACTCTTTCTGGCTGAAAATATATGGAAGGTTGTCACTGTCTGCGAACACCTCTACGTGAACACTATACAAGTAATGTCTCAAGATCTTTAATGCAAATACTATGTTGGAAGCTCGAGGTCATGATTAATATAGTTCTACCCATGCATCTTAAGTTATCTAGAAACATATGTTCTAACCTCACTTGAATGCATCTACACACAATCGAGGCCGACTCTAGATACATCACAATAGACCAAATAACTATCTGATCCCTCTGGTAGAGTCAAAAAGTGAGTTGTAGGCAACATCAGTTTTCAGTTCAGAGAAACCCTTCTAACAAGCACCTGGCCACAGGAACTTAACATTTTTTTGAATCAACATAGTAAATGGAGAAGAAATAGATTAAAATCCTTTCATGAACCTTCTGTTATAAAAAGCAAAACCTAAGAAACTTCTTAAACGTGTACGACATGTTGGTCTAGGCCATTGTTTCACTTCCTCTATTTTCTTATGATCCTCTCAGATAGGATACTTATTATTTATTGAGAATTTTTTCAACTCTTGATAGTCAATTCACATCATGAGTGAACCATCTTTCTTCTTCACGAAAACCAATGTTGCACCCCAAAGAGAAATACTAGGTCTTATGAAGACCTTATCTATAAGGTTTTTAAGCCAATCTTTCAATTCCTTATGCTTTGCTGGATCCATTCCGTAAGGAGGAATAAAAAAAGGTTGAGTATCTAGAATGAGTTCAATTCCGAAGTCGATTTCTCTTTTGGGAGGAACTCCGAGAATATCATATGGAAACACTTCAGGGAACTCATTTACTAATAGAGCTGACTCAAGAGTTGGGGCTTCCAAGCTTGAATCCTTAACGCGAACTAGATGATAAAGATACCCCTTAGAGATCATGTTCTTGGCCTTATGAGAAAAAATGAATTGACACATAGGCACTAAGCAACTACCCTTCCATTCAAGGATTGGCTTGTTTTGAAACTTAAAACAAAAATCCTAGTTCTACTATCCACTAAGGCAAAACAAGAATGTATCCAATATATTCGTAGAATGAAATTAAACTCTATCATTTTTAACTGTAAAATATCTACTTAGGTGACTTTATTAGAGACTGTGACAGGGAAATTTATGTATACCCTTCTAGCTATAACTGAGTTACACATTGGAGCAGAGACTAAGAAGGTTTCGGAGAGATTTTTTGGACATATACAAAAGTTTATTGCTAAATATAGAGTTAAAGAGGAAAGAGTAGCCCATGTATCTAAAAAAACATAAATATCTAAATGAAAAACCCGCAATGTACCAGTAACAACATATGGAGAATCTTCCTGATCCTTGTGAGCCTTAAGAGCATACACCTATTTTGGCACTTAATGACACATGTACCAGATGAAGTATCTTGTAGATACGATGACGTGTTGGTTATGCTAAAGCTGTAGATGAAGCCTTAATATTATTAACTCCTTGTTCTTATTTAAAAGAAGAGCAATCCCTCATTCTGTATCAAATATAACAACACCAAAAACATCCATGACAGACACATGCTCGGATGGATCTTACCACACTTTGGACAACTTGGGTAGGTTCGGGTAACTGAAACACTCCCCTAAGACATAGAGCCTGATACCGTACCTTTTTGATCCCATCGATACCTAGTGGATGGAACACTAGTTGATTAAGGTGTTGGGGCTAAAGATGTTTGCTAAAACTGCGAGAGATTTCCACCACCAAATTTTTGGTGAGAGTACGCATATATCTTATCCTTGCCTCTTTTTTATCCTTAACTTGCTCCCTAAGCTATCTCCCTTAACCTGGTGAACATGGGTCACGAGCCTAGAGATGTTCATATCTTTTAGTAACATGACATTTATGCATTATGTTCTAACCAGGTTAGTACCCTAATTAGAAACGTATTCCTGTGCGGACTACAATTGGCAACCATAAGTGGAACATACCTAGAGTTAGGTGGCCTTAATTCCATACTCTTGAACTGTCATAGAACCATGTCTCAAATTCATGAATTTGTGGGCCTTATCCTCGCTCAACTCTCATGGGAAGAACCTGTCAAGAAAAGCCCAGGTAAAACACTCTGATATCATAGGAGCGACATCTTCGCCCTTGTTCCTTCCATTGTGTGAACCAAATGTTAGCCACGTCCTTAAGTTGGTAGAACGCTAAATCTACCCGATCATTTCGAATAACTTGTATCATTCAAAAGATATTCTATACCTTATCAACAAAATTTGAGGGATCTTCACCAACTTACGCCCCTAGAAATTCAGATGGGTTCATCCTAACAAAGTTACGTACCCTAACTGCCACTAGTCAACAACTAGCATTTGCAAGAATTGGAACATGCTAATTGTTATAGTTAGCTACACTGTTGGCCAACATTTGAATTCTTAAACTCTACATATGAATCTTCATGATTAGGGACTTAGGAATCGTGTTAGCATTGCAGGCATTAAAATTCATTTGGTATGATCTATGGGGAGGCATGATCTGAAGATGCGTAACGTCATGTTAGAAAAAGGAGATCATACCCACACATGATAAGAATATAAACAAAGTGAAGTTTTTCTTTAAACACTTCATAGGCTACCCCTCATAGGTGTGGTGGGCTTCACTCTAATGAAAGGGATAGTACTAAGTGCAGATTTACAAACATCCTAGGACTCTTGGACACAATGCTCTAATAGCAAGTTTCTCACGCACCGTGGCTACCCCTTGACGTAACACGGGACCTAAGATCATGAATGACACCAAGCTAACCCTACTCGCATATAAGAAGCATACTTAAAGATTTTCTGAAAAATAAATCATACTGTGCGGAAGCTTAAACATTAAATAATTAAAGTGATGGGGATTACCCGTTATAAGTCTGGATTTAAAAAAAATTAAGAGTTCAGAACAACTTAATGATCAAACTCAGCTAAAAACTTAATCTAAACTATGTTTGAATATAATCTTTAAACTAACTAGATATGTTAAAACATGCCACAGCTAACTCGAGATAAAAATAAACTGAAATATTGAAAATAGCGAGATAACATTTCAATCGTCCTAAAAAATGGGGACTCACCTCTTATACTTGGGAACGGTAGATTGAGAACTGATATATGAATGATCAGAATGTTGAGGACCAAAACCTACATCATAAAAAATCCAGTGCGTAGTTCGCATCAGTACTTGAAAGGTACTAAGTATACAAGATAGGATAAATCTAAACAATTATATACATAACTGAACAACACCATGAAATCAATGATATAATCTTAAAATTAAAGAAAATATTGAAATATGTTGAATAGTGAACTAACCTAATGCACTGACAAAGTATAACATGTTGAGATTGAATACTGAACAATAATTGATAACATGGTCAATGCACTAGAATCTGATTGTGGAGCTACTATTAACTAACAAAAAACCACAGGAGCTATCCGTGGAGTCCGATGTATCGCCTCATCAAGAGGACCCAATATACCTTGCCAAGGGTATAAAGACATGACTGACATGATCACTAAATATGTTGGAACTTATCCTACGGGAATACATAGATCTGTGATTATGAGTGTAATTGACCCTTAGTCCACTCGGTGTAATGCCTAATCCCAACTGATTATGTAAGTAATACATTATAAACTAATTTTGTGTAATACTGAATAGCTCAAAATACTCCTATTGTAACTGAAATTGCAAAATAAATGTACTTATAATGAAACATTCTTATTGAGTAATGTATATCTGAATAAACTAACCTAGCAAGTGTAATTCATGAACTAAACAAATCTACACAACTAAGGTTCAGAGTTTCATGCAAGGCCTTAAGCAACAATTCCTTAAAAACATAATAATGTGATTTGGATTAGTCTCACATCTAAATCACAACATAAATATGAAATTCTAGAAACCCTATTTCTAACACCATATAGAGAATTAAGAATCAGACTAAATTCTAAGGATCTAGTGGATTAAAGGAATACACTAGCGAAATCCCACATACCTGGTGACAAAATTCACGACAAACTTTTGATTTTGGGGCTTGAATTGAAGAAAACTTGTTGAGTTCTATGAGAAGGCTTGGTCAACTCTTTCTCTTTTTTTTCGTTCAACTACGTGATTTTTTGGAGAATAAGTTGGCTAGAGTAAGTTCTAATCAAGTTACTAGGAAAAAATTGACTAATACGACGTAGGTTAGGTTATGAATGACGTAGTTTAGGGGTCCAACATAGGGATAAGATCACACGACCCCTGACTTAATGTCATGATGTCACAACCCAAAATCGAGCCGCGAGTGGCACCCACACTTATCCTACTATGTGAGCGAACCAACCAATCTAAAACCCCAACATATTGAACAAAATACAAAGCGGAAGACTTAAAACTCATTATCCCCAAAATCTGGAAGTCATCATCACAAGAACATCTATCCTCAAGTTACTAATCTAAAAGTATCTAAGAAGCTAAAACAAATAAAAGGCTAGTCCATGCCAGAAGTTCAAGGCATCAAGACATTGAAGGGAAGATCCAGTCCAAGCTAGAAGCATTAGCTCACCCTGAAATCCGATGTAGTGAAGACTGGCTAGAATTGCTGCTGAGTTGAAGATGACGGTACGTTTGCTGCATTCCCCAAATAACAAAGAAAGAAACAACAAGTAGGGGGTCAGTACAAAACACAAGTACTGAGTAGGTATCATCGGCCAACTCAAAATAGAAAACAGTATATATCAGTTCATATCATAAATCAACTACAATACTCAACATGTAGCAACAAGTACTATAATCATCAATAAGTACTACCAAGTTCATCCATGAGGACTCAAGCCTCAATACCACACTCATTTGGGAAATTAGGTTCATTACATTGAGTATATAAACATCTCTCAAGATTCATTATCTTTCTTCCTCTTGTGTCGGTACGTGACACTCCGATCCCCTAATTCTACGTGTCGGTTCGTGACACCCGATCCCCTAATACTATGTGTCGGAACGTGACACTCCGATCCCCTAATTCTACGTGTCGGTTCGTGACACCCGATCCCCTAATACTATGTGTCGGAACGTGACACTCCGATCCCCTAATTCTACGTGTCGGTTCGTGACACCCGATCCNTCTGTGACGGACCTGCAGGACGGACCGTCACAGACATGACGGACCGTTGTGAGGTTCCGTTTCAGAACACTTCAACTCTTGATAATTGGGTACTGAGAGCAATTCTCTGAAGTCTGTGACGGACCTGCAGGACGGACCGTCACATACATGACGGACCGTTGTGAGGTTCCGTTTCAGAACACTTCAACTCTTGAGAATTGGGTACTGAGAGCAATTCTCTGTCCGACGTGACGGAAGTGCAGGACGGACCGTCGTAGGCACGACGGACCATCACAGGTTGCGTAATCCCAGTCGGTCAAATTTCTGGGTCAGTTTAAAAGGGGAGTTTGGACTATTCTTGCTATAATTATAAATTTAGTGGGTCAATGTTTAACAACTTCAAACCTTGGGGGTGTAAAGTAGATGACCTGATTATTTAGGGGTGGTTCCTCCTTTTTCGACCTACTTAGATGCTAAATTAGGGAAAAGCGAGAGAGTTGGGACGAATAAAAAATAGAGAGAACAAGGAAAGAGAGGAAACGATCTATTAGAGCGCGACAACCAAGCGGAACCCAAGAAGTTGAGAGATTGCTTGTTTGATCAGGATCTTGGTGAAGGTAGGTTATGTTGATAATTTGTAGTAAAATCTTTACCAGGAATGAATGTATTGTTTAGTATTGTAAAACCCTTATATGCTTAATCTTATGCTTTCATGAATGTGATTATGTGTTGTGATAAATATAAGCTTAATGAAAGCTTTGAACTCCAAAAATCTGCAGAAGAAACCCTAATTCACCTGTTATGATGATGCCTGGTATATAAAAAGAAGGCTGATTGAACTAAAAAGTAATTGAGATTGGTGATGCTGGTATAAAAAGAAGGCTTGAGAATTGTTTAGAATTAGGGGATCGGGGTCACGTTCCGACACATAGTATTAGGGGTCGGGGTTCAGAACCGGACACATAGAATAGGGGATCGGAGTGTCACATTCCGACAATAGAATGAGGGGATCCGAGTGTCCCGTTCCGGACAACATAGTATTTAGTGGATCGGGTCACGCACCGACACGTAGAATTAGGGGATCGGAGTGTCACGTTCCGACACATAGTATTAGTGGGTCGGGTGTCACACCCGACACATAGATATTAGGGGATCGGAGTGTCACGTTCGACACATAGAATTAGGGGATCGGAGTGTCACGTTCCGACACATAGTATTAGTGGATCGGGACGTAAATAGGGGGACGGGTGTGTCACGTCACGTAGAATTAGGGGATCGGAGTGTCACGTTCCGACACATAGAATTAGGGGATCGGAGTGTCACGTTCCGACACATAGTATTAAGGGATTGGGTGTCACGAACCGACACGTAGAATTAAGGGATCGGAGTGTCACGTTCCGACACATAGTAGTAGGGGATCGGAGTGTCACGTACCGACACAAGAGGAAGAAAGATAATAAATCTTGAGAGGTGTTTATATACTCAATGTAATGAACCTAATTCCCAAATGAGTGTGGTATTGAGGCTTGAGTCCTCATGGATGAACTTGGTAGTACTTATTGATGATTATAGTACTTGTTACTACATGTTGAGTATTGTAGTTGATTTATGATATGAACTGATATATACTGTTTTCTATTTTGAGTTGGCCGATGATACCTACTCAGTACTTGTGTTTGTACTGACCCCCTACTTGTTGTTTCTTTCTTTGTTATTTGGGGAATGCAGCAAACGTACCGTCGTCTTCAACTCAGCAGCACTTCTAGCCAGTCGTCACTACACCGGATTTCAGGGTGAGCTAATGCTTCTAGCTTGGACTGGATCTTCTCTTCAATGTCTTGATGCCTTGAACTTCCGGCATGGACTAGCCTTTTATTTATTTTAGCTTCTTAGATACTTCTAGATTTGTAACTTGAGGATAGATGTTCTTGTGATGATGACTTCCAGATTTGGGGATAATGAGTTTTAAGTCTTCCGCTTTGTATTTTTGTTCAATATGTTGGAGTTTTAGATTGGTTGGTTCGCTCACATAGTAGGATAAGTGTGGGTGCCACTCGCGGCTAGATTTTGGGTCGTGACAGTTGCATATAAATTGGAGAAAGAGTTCTTTATCCCATTAATGAAGTACACAACATGGAGGCACTAAACATAATCCTAGCAGGACAAGTTGGGGTTTCTCCCAAATACATACCTTGGGTGCTAAATCAATGTCTAAAGAGATCTGGAGCAGTGTAATAAAAAAGTGTGAAAAGAAACTATCTAGATGGAAGATGCAATACTTCTCTTTTGGAGGAAGAGTTACTCTAATTAACTCAGTCCTAGATGCTATGCCCACTTACATGATGTCTTTATTTCCCAATCTAGTAGGGGTCAGACAGAATCAAGGAAGGTCTTATAGTAGGGAAACAAGGATTGGAAAGGTATGGGGGTTTGGGTATTAAAAATCTGTATAATCATAGCAAGGTTACCAGTTTAAAAAGAACACATTTAAAAATTGATTTGTTGTCGTGTGTAGAATTTAAACACATAATATAATATTAAGAGATCTAACATGTAGGACATTCTCGAACGAGTTCACTTGCTTTTTTATATAAGCCTGAACGATGTTTAGAAAATGAGGCATATCGAGCAACTTCTTTTTCTATTTTCTCTAATGGAATTTTTTGGCGGCCTGCTGTTTTTTTACCCTCCATGCTAGAATACAATAGAATATGTTGATAAATTGTTTTCAAGAAAGGTGACTTACAAAGAAATGAAATATCATGACTATTTATACACATAAATTGGAAAATTATTCACCATGATAATTAAATTTTAAGTCAAATATTGCTTCCCAAAGTAATTTTTTTTTCATAATGAAAAATATAGTGGAACATTTTAATTGAATTAATACTCAAATTTGAGTTTTATGGTAAGTAAATCTAAAATTTTAATTAAAATAGGTAAATTATTTATTTAATATATTAAATAAAATTTATCAATTAATGATTATATGTTCCAAATATAATTTAATGGGTTATTAACTACATACCAAATTCTTTCATGACTATTTATACACACAAATTGAAAAATTATCCACCCTAATAATTAAATTTCAAGTCAAATATTTCCATGGAAAGTAATCTTTTTTTTCATAATGAAAATTATAGTAGAACATGTTTATTAACTTAATACTCAAATTTGAGCTTTATGGTAAGTAAATCTGAAATTTTAATTTAAAATAGGTAAATTATTTAATATACTAAATGAAATTTATCAATTAATGATTAAATGTTGTAAATATGATTTGATGGGTTATTAACTACATACAAAAATCTTTCAGGACAATTTATACACATGAATTGGAAAATTATTCAATTAAAAATCTTAAGCCAAATATTGTAATGGATGGTAACTTTTTTTTCATGATGAAAATTATAGTAGAATATTTATATTGAATTGATACTCAAATCAGAGTTTTATGATAAGCAAATGTGACAAGAATACTTTAAATGAAAATAGGTAAGAACACTTAATAATCAATTGATAAATTTCATTTATTATATTAAATAATTTACCTATTTTAAGTCTAAGCTAAATATGTACCTAAAATTTGATGGCAGGGACAAATATATTTACAAAGTATGACGAAGGGTAAATATGACCATTTTCAAAGAGTACAAGAGCAAATATGACTCTTTTCCTAAAATAGATATAATTTAAGTTAAATTTTAGATTTAGTTATTTTTAAATATATGTTGAAAGTTTGATTTTCATTGCAGATAATTTTAAAGCATTAACTATCAAGTTAAATTTTTAATTATATTAAATGTCATTCTAAATTGTATGAATATCAATCTAAGTGAAGGATCTGTCTATATTTAAAATTGTTAGTATATTAATTCATTTTCCTTTTCAAGTTAAGTGATAGATTTCTTTTTAATTTGAGAAAGTGAAATTTTTTATTTAGTTACTATATATATAAAAGAATAAGTGATAGATTTCTTTATAATTTAAGAAAGTGAATATTTTAATTTAGTTACGATAAATGAATTGAAGGATTTTTGTACATAATTAACGAATCATCATTATATTAAAAAAATGGCTAATGACAAATTTCAATGTATATAAAAGAATAAGTGATAGATTTCTTTATAATTTGACAAAGTGAATATTTTGATTTAGTTACCATAAATGAATTGAAGAATTTTGGTACATAATTAATGAATCATCATTATATTCAAAATGTTTAATGACTAATTGATGAATTTCATTTAGTATATAAAATTTCCAGATTCATTTACCACAAAACTCATATTTTGAGTATCAATTCAATATTAATTTACTACTACAATGTTCAATATGAAAGAAAAGATTAGTTTCCATTGCAATATTTGGCTTGAAATTTAATTGTTATGGTGAATTTTCTTATTTATTTATGTGTATAAATACTTATGATATTTCATTTTTTTGTAGTTAGTTCTTGAAAACATTTAATTAATATATTTTATTGTAGTCTATAATGGAGGGTAAGAAAATATTAAGACGCCGAAAATATCCATTAGAAAAAATAGAAAACAAAGCTGCTCGATATTTCTCATTTTCTAAACGTCGTTTAGGCTCATATAAAAAAGCAGTAAACTCGTAAGAGAATTTGATGTCAATCTTGGAATAGTTCTTTCTTCTCCATCTGGTAAACAATATTCATTTGTTCACCCGACTACTTATGTAGTCATTGACCATTTTATAAATCCCACACCAAAATTAGGTCTAGGTGAACAACTCGTTGATGCAGAGACACGCAACAAGATAATTCAAAACAAAGATAGGCTAAATGAATTAGATGCAAGAGAAAAAGTTGCTAAGGAAACAATACGTTTTATGAATCAAATGAATGAGGCAAGAGTTAGATGTTGGTGGGAGTCCATGGATCAATTCAATGCAGAGGACATAACCAAGTTTGAAGTATCATGAATACCGCCGAGGAACTCTTAAATGTCCAATTGAGGCAGCTAGAAGATGGAGTTTCGCCCTCCTTAAATTCCCCACCAAAGGACGCAGATAACTGATATTTATGCTTCCCAAAAATCATCTTCGGATAATATCTTTTATCGAAGCTATATGCAATACTTTAAATTCATATTAGTATTTGTGCTTTATTTTTATTTTGTTATGTTGTTTAAATTATGGCGTACTACATGTACTTTACAATGATTTTAAATAAAGATATCTTGCGTATTAGTATTTTTGTCCCCTACATGTTAGGCATTTTAATATTGTATTATGAGTTCAAATTACATGCACTATAACATATCAATTTCCTTATGTGTCTGTAGAGTATATTTTTAAAAACTCATGTCGAAATAATTATTTGAATAAATAAAGGTGTAAACAATATATGCGAATAAAAATGACTCAAATACAAAATGATTTGTTTTTTTATAACGAAGGATCTTGGTCATGCTATATAAAGGAAACATTTATGTCTCCTTGTCTTATTTCAGATTTCTTCATCTGGATATTCTTAGACAAATATATAATCATCTTATTTTTTGTTTATGTGGTTTCCGAACCAACTTTCGTCAATCAAGACTTGGACAAATGAGAAGAATCACTTAGAGTCTGTTTGGAAAGTTACTTGGTAAATGGAATTGGTGTAATTACTAGGGTAGTAATCACCAGCATAGTAACTACACAGTCTAGTAATTACACTGGTCTGTTTGTTACAATGTAATCTGGATGTCACAGTGTAATTACACATGTTTTGTTTGATGCACAATTGCATTCATAATATTATATTATATTTTAAAAATATATTAGTTCTTTAAAAATTTTATTAGACAAATAAGAAAATATATAACTGGTATTAAATTAAATGTATAAGATATAATTTTTTTTGAAAATATATTAATTGATAAACATATGTTCTTAACTAATATTATGGAAACATTAATTGATTTATCTTTTTTGAAATTAAAACATTTCAATTGAATTGGTCATAAAAACTAAAAGTAAGAAGTATTCACTAACATCGTGAAATGCTTGTTTGATAAAAAAAATTAATATATAAATAAAATGTCATATATATTATTAAATCTTTGATAAAAAGATAATCTATCAAGTCTAATTAAAAATAACGTGCAATGTCAATTTAATATTACTAAAACAAATGATACTTAAAATATAACATACGTTATAAATTCAAACCAAAAAATTTAACATAATACTATTATCGCAAATTTCAACATAGCATACATAAATATGATTTATTTATTTTAAAAAAGCATAAGTCTATAACCTTACTTAACAATAAATTCTATTTTAATTTAAAAAATAGAATACTAATGGAATTATGCTAATGAGAAATTAAGCATGGCGTAAAATACATAATACGAAAAATTGCATAGAATCACATTAATCAAGGTTGAGAACGAGAAGAAAATGAAATTTAATTATATAAAATAAAAAATAAACTTTTAGAATAATAAAAATTAAAAAATAGCTTAACATAATAGAAGTAAAAAATTAAAACAAAACATAAAAAATAGAAAAAAAAAAGTAATTAGCTAGTATTACACCATGTAATTACCAGGAATTCACGGCTATGAATTGGAGAGTGTGATTATACCCTGCCAATTACACCAATTACCTGCTAACCAAGTAATTACTTGTCCAACTAAACAGGACAGACAATGTAATTACACCCAATTACACCAAATCCAGTTACCAAGGTGTCCTTTCAAATACGCCCTTAGTAATTTTTGGCTCCGCTGACATTTGAATCCGAGACTTCAGGACTCTCAACTACTTTATTGACCATTATGTCACACCCTTGAGTGTATAATGTGACAAGTTTATAAACGTGCAACATTTATTGAGAGTAAATTAATGAGGGAATATATAATTACTATTACTAAAAGTCAATTAATAGCCTATTTGGATAAACTTTTTTTAAAAAATACCTTATTTTCAATTAGTTTTGTTTAAAAGTGGTTTGCTAAAAAAAAAAAAATTGTGATAAACAATTTGTATTTTATCAATAAATTTTAAGAACACTTTTGAATATCAATCAATATTTTATCAAACTTTTTAAAAGTACTTTAGAATGTAATTTTGTCAAATACTAATGTGATACTCTTCAACATATTAAATCAATTATTGAAGCAATTTAATTGCTAATGAACTTGAATTTTTATAATTGATAATTAGTGATATACTCCTTCTGTTTTCATTATTTTGTATGTCCTATTCTGATTTGATATGACTTTATAAAAATAAATAAGACTTTTGAAATTTGTGGTCCTAAACTAAATGTATGTAGAATGTACTAAAATATTCTTTCATCTTGTGGTCTTAAATACGTCACGTAAAAAGTTAGAAATAAAGAGTCTTCAATAAAGAAAAAATGCATTTATTTTTAAATAGACTAAACATTAAAATAAGACAAACAAAGTTAAACAAATAGAGTAGTTTAATTGATTCTATTTTTGTTATATTCTTACTTCTTTGAGATGATAGGAAACAAGAGAATGCGAGCTGTCGGCAGAGATGGATTTTTTTTTTATAAGAGGGCTCAAAATCGGAAGAAATACACACACGAAATAGCCGTAGGGCATTCGACATGTACAATATATATTTAAAAATTATTTTAACTATACAAAAATAATATGATTTTTCGCTGAAGTCGGTTCGGATGAACCCCCTAAATATATGGTGGCTCCGCCATTGTTTACTGGTCATTTTCATTTTTGACAACTTCTATAGGGATGACAATGGGGAGGGTGCTGGGTGGGTTAACTCAAACTCACAAAATTCTCAATCCTCCCTACCCCACCCCGTATAGCATTCTTTTCCTTTCTCAATCGACCCCACCCGTTTAAATTCGCTCTGCCCTTATAACACCCTAGAAATATTTTGAGGTAAGAGTCGAACCATTCTTCGTTGAGAGTAAAATTTTACTGAGGAATTGAAATTTTCTTAAGTGTTAAGGTCGCTTGATGTAGCACCTTAAGTGTTAAGGTCGCTTGATGTAGCACCTTGAGTTCCAAAAAGAAATAAAGAGAAGTCATTCCTAGGTTCTTCTCAGTTTTGGGTCAACTTCAAACAACCTTAACTTTTAGCACATGATGATTTAGAAGACCCATAAGATATCAAATGAAAGGTCTTGGAATCCTCTTTCCAGCGTCATTGAGTTTGCTAATTTTTGAGGTTGTATGAGGGAGATATGCCCATTTGAAGTCAGGTTGTCCAAATATGGTAAATTCATGAAAATATGAAGGGTATTTTTGTCTTTTCCTTACCCAATCAGATTAAAGAGAATTTTAGTAATATTTTGGGGACAAATCTAATTTGAGTTGGTTTTTATAAATCCAAATACACTTAGGGGTAGTTTGGTAGGCTGCATTAGAAGAAATAGTTTATGTATTATGTAATGTATTATTTCGTACTATGTTTGGTAGGAACTTGGGCCTATGTTATACCTCCTACATGATATTATTGATGTATTACTAATACCTTAGATTTGCAGGTATTAGTAATACATAGGATATAATACCATGGGATAAGTCTATGTAAAAACAATAATATCCCTCAAATCACTTTAATTATTTTAGAGAAAATACATAAAATCCCCTGAACATGGCAGCAAACCTTACTTTAGTACTTTAACTTTACGGGTAATTATTTACCCCCCCCCCAATCTCTTTTAAAGTGAATTTAATATCACCCTAAGATTATAATACCATTCTCACATTGGCAAGTGTATTGCACATGCTCCAAGTCATTGATACGTCAGAGCCACATCATTGCCACATCAATGCCACATAGAACATTATTTAATTTTTTTGTTTTTTTTATTTATTCACAAATTTAGTAAGAATTTATTTTTAGAAAAAAATCAGCGCCAGTTCTCTAACTGTCACACTCCCCATTAGTAAAAAAAACAACTCATTCATAATTGCAATTGACCAAACTCAGTCACATTAATCCATGATCTCAAAGCTATTCTCACAATTTCACAAAAACATTCTGTAGCACCCCAGATTTTTTTTTTGAACTATGACTCGAATCCTTCATCGTAGTGAATGAGATTTTACCAAGGTATTTAAAATTTCTTAAGTTTTAAGGTGAGTTCACTAGATTTAGCACCAAGAGTTCCAAAAAGAATTAGATTGGAAATAGGAAAAATCTGAAAATTTGGAAGTTAAGTTAAATATGAGTTTTGGGTCAACTTTAAACTACCAAATCCTAGCACAAGAAGTCTTAGGTGTGATAAAAGATCCCATTGGAAATATATTTGCATTATCTTTTCAAAGCTTCCGATTTTGCTAATTTTCGAGTTCGAATGAGTAAAATATGACCTTTTAAAATTAGGCTGTCCATTTAAGGAAAGTTAACCGAAAATAGTGAGGGGTATTTTGGTCTTTTCCTTATCCAATCAAATTTAACTCATTTTAGTCATATTTTAGGGGTCTAATCCTTTTAGGTTTAGTTTTATCATCCTAATAAACACCTAGGGTGTTAGTTGAGAGTTCAAGAAGAGGCAAGAAAAGAAAAGAGGAGAAAAGAGGAAAGGATGAAAGCGTTCCTCGACATTCTTTAGTCGAGTTGCGGATTTTCGCCGTGGGTCTAATACCTATGAGGTATTTAAGCTTCCATAGTGTTGGGTTAGTTCACCACACACCAATCTTGTATTTTTTTCAGAGAAATTTCATGCTTAAAGTTCAAAGATTAGAGTTCTTCTTGAGTTCTTGAAAGGTGTTCTTAAAGTTCATTCCAAATCTTGTTGTGTTGGAGTTTTGATGATTTTTTGAGATCAAATTGAGTAATTTTAATGTTGTTTCAAGTATATTAGAGTCTAATTAAGTTATGTAATCGAATCCAAGTGATTGGGAAAGAAACCGTTTGAAGTTAGGCAATTTAGGGTGAAAAAACGAGCAAAAGTGCTTGGCAGAATTTTCTGGGTTGGGGCCTGGCGCGGCGTGGCTGTCAAAGAGACCCAAACCCATCTCTGTCCATCAGAGGTTGGCTCCCCGCACCACCCATAGCCCCAGGTTCATCTGCCAAGTCCAATTTGTCTCCGGTTGTTCCGTTTGAGTTCGTCTAAAGTGCACCTTCACTCTTTTTCGATTCTAACTAATCTAGGCTACTTCTAAAAAACTACAAATCTGTCCTAAGATGATCATAACCTTGAATTCATAAATAAAAGTCAAGGTAGAGTTGAGAGTTAAGTTTTGAGAGTTCTTTCGAGCTTACTAAGAATGTCCCTTTGAGCCCTTTTGAGAAGTCTTCCACAACTTCTAGTAACTTGTTTTGAAGACTCAAGCAAGTGAGTATAAGAGTGAAGAGTATTAATTCATGAGTCAAAAGTGTCACCTAAATCCTCCATGTCATGAACCAAAACTCTTGAATTCATAATTCACATTCAAGAGAGAGTTAAGAGTAGAGTTCAAGAAAGTCTTTAAGTTAATTGTGAATTCTTTGAGATCCATTATTGATTTAAACTAAAGTTTTGAGGAAGTAAATAAGAGAATGAGAGAGTCATATACATGATTTCAATCTAGTTACTTAGACCTTCGAGTTGATTTATTCATGACGATAACTTCCGCATGAATTCAATAAATTGAGTATCATTGAGAGGAGTAGTATCTCCAAGTTCTAAATCTTGAGTATTGAGTTCCCTATTCGTATCTTGAGTTAAGAAATACCTTTTAGTTCTCGATTTGAGTAGTTCATGCTCATAATTCCATATGAACCCTCCAAGTTGAAAAATCATGACATCATCCATAAACATGAGACCATGATCCTTGAATCCATAATCCAATTCGAGGTAAGCTAATATCAAAGTAAAAGAAGTTAAGAGTCAGTTTAAAAGTTAAGAAGCAATTCAAAGTGAGTTCTTAATGTTTTCAAAGAGTCTTAAGCAATAATTTTAACTTTGATTTAAGGCTCAAGTTACAAGTCGAGCAAAGAGAAAATAGTTGAGTTAAATTCTCAAAAGCTATAAGGTACCAGAGTATTCCGTAAAAGTTAAAGTTTCAAGTTAAGTAAAGAGCAAGAGTTGAATTCATTTCTCTAAAAGTTATAAAGGGACTAAGTATTTCCCTAAAGGTTGATAAATGTTTTACATTTAAGTAAAAAGTAAACTAAGGAGTTTCAAAAGAGTTTTGAACTAAAGAGGGGAACATTCGTTTCCAAAAGGAGCTTTTAAAGTTAAAGGGTTCAGTAAATTATCTCAACCCAATGGAAGAAAGTTTTTATTAAAAGTATGAACTAAAGTATGTTTTGGGAGTAGTATTGAGCACCGATATGGTAATGAGAGTTCAGATAACTCAAGTCCTCTTGTAAACCATGTAGCCTTCATGGGTATTAACGTGTCATACTTTTTAGATGATCACATAAGTTTAGCCAGTGGATCCACTAGGTAGATGATGTTCTATGCGACGACAAAGTGTAGGACAGTTCTTGCAACGCGGGCAAGATGATGTATTACCACTTAGGCTCATAGTGGTGGTTATCGGTTAGAGAAACTCCCACAATATTAATTACATGGTTCCTCAAGGGGTTCTGCTTAGTATGAATGGCGGTATGAGACTTCATTTATGCATTGCACAAGTAGACCTTGAGAGGGAGCATGATATGTTTTTATGATATTATTATCTTGAGTTAACATTATGTTTTTAAACAACTCTTCTTTATATTGAACTTGTTTTAAACTGATTTATATCGAAATGAGTTCAGTTAAATATCAAAAGTTAAGTATATTGAGTTGAGTATCCATAGTCGTGTATCATATCTTAGAGTTCAGTATTTAATCTCTGAGTTGAGTATCTTATTCTTGACTATTCCTTGAGTTTCAAATTTGAGAAGAGGTCAGTATGTTTCCATCTTTTATTCAAGTATCAAGCTTGTGTTATGCTTTAGAATTCCCCTTACATGCTCGTACATTCCATGTACTGAGCCATTTCGCCTGCATCTTTTGATGATGTAGACACATGTATTGAGGATCATCAACAAGAGATTTGGTGATACATTCCAAAGTTTGAGTTAGCCATGGTGAGCCTCCTTGTTTCCGGAGGATTTCATTTACTTTTCAGTTTAGTTAGGAGGTCGTGGGTCTTGCCCCGACTTCCATCTTTATATTTTAGAGGCTTAATAGATAGTCAGTTTAGTTAAGGAGTCTGTATTTTGCATTTATTTTATTAAATATTTTAAACACTAAAGTTGCCTATTTTATGGGTAGTTGAATATATTATTTTATTCAAAGTTGTTCATTTGAGTTAAAGCTTCTAAAGTTGAGTTTATGAATTTTATTTCACTTTTTAAGCTTTGTATGATTACGTTATTCTTACGCTTGTAGTCAGTCAGGATGAGGGTTCGCTTGGGGACCAGTAATGGTTCTTGAGTGCCGGCCACGTCCAGGGTTTAGGGTCGGGTCGTGACACATTCAATTTTGAAGACATTATCAAAACAATAAATAATGAATGAAATTGAATTTGAGATGAAGAAATTGTAGATTTTTCATTAACAAAAGCTTCAAGTTCATCACATTCAAACTCTGCCATAAATAATAATTTAGAAGCAAAAATTAATTATTGACTTTTCTATTTTTTTCTGTGTTCATCACACCCTTTTAATGATTCAAAGAAAATGGGGGTGGGGGTGGGGTGGGTGGGTGGGATGGAGGTGTTTCAAATAAAGAGTAAGAAGCTGGAATGTTCTTCGAAGAAGAAAAAGTAAAAGGCGAGGAAAGTGGTGATTGAGGCTGCTAGAAGAGAAAGAAAAAGGATCGCGATGGGGTTCATAGAGGAGATATAAGGTCAGAATGAGGGTTTCAAAATAGGGAAAAGAGGTTGGGGGGGGGGGATTCAAGAAGAACAAGGATGTGGTACAAGTGGGGTTGAGGGTGGGAGGGGTGGTGGGGTGTAAGGAAGATGAAGGGGCTGGTGGTACTAAGAACTTGGGGGTGGTGGGGTGTAAGGAAAATAGAGGAAAGAAAGATTATTGGGTGACCTTTTTTGACTTGACACGTCAGCTATTAGGGTGTATTCAAAATCACTTGAAAGATGTTAAGGGGGTATTTAAACACCCGTATAGTTTAAGTGTTAAAGTAGTTTTGCTGCCAAGTTTAGGGTTTTCTTTATGTATTTTCCCATTATTTTATTTATTTTCTTGATTTTATGATTTATATTTATACTAGTAAATTTATTTAAATAAATTAGCTTACAAATTATTTAGAGAGAGTTGTTTGTTACTAAATAAATCAAATACAAATCAGTACAAATTTGAAATGTGAGTTGTTTATTTGTATATAACGTGTGTGATCTTTATATATATATATATATATATATATATATATATATATATATATATATATATATATATATATATATATATT